>JAZHYW010011702.1:0-48671 GCA_037355805.1 Ixodes ricinus
TGGATCCAGTCCTCGACGTCCTCGTGGATTTCCCCGTGGAAAGGCGTCGGAGTCCGAGGGGCGACGGGCAGGTAAACGACGGGGGCTGCTACTGTGGTCTGCGCCGTCGAGGAAGCCATCGTCGTTGTCACTTGCCTTGTCCTCGCCGGGAGAGGTCCGAGTTCAGGAGCTTGTCCTTGAAGACGGCGGCTGGCACGATGTTCCGAGTCTTCAACGGAAGGTCGTCGGGAAATGGGGCTTGCTGAACGAGTTCTTATAGGGGTACGCTGCACGGGTTTCATACCCCGCACCTCCACCAGAAATGTCACGAACAGAGGTGACACGAAGACGAGCAGTGAACTCAAAAATAACGGTTTAATAGGCGAACTTGTGCCGACCAAAAATAAGTAAAGAACGAAAGAGCGTCGATGCAGCAGAAAAGCAGGCGGCGATTCGGCGGCGAAACAGAGCAGGAGCGGGACTGCCTCGACAAGGTCGCGGGTAGCTGCTTATCTACCGTGCGTCACTATCTCGAAAGTTCGGCAAAGGAGGTTCGAGCGTCGCGCGCTCGGGGCGAGGATGAACTGGCACTTTCGAGAACAACAAAGCAAAGGGAAAGTTACAACTAGTGGGAGAATGAATGGGAATCTTCTAGAAGACCGTGACCGAGCGTTGCTTTCTCGGCTCTGCGGGCGGCAATATATATAAAGCTGCAAACAGTATAAAAGTCAAAACGCAAGGGCCATTGCAATTATTTCTTATTTTCTACACTGAAATATAATACAAAAACAGGCGCGAGTGACATTGCACAATTAAATAACAAAACTTTACTTCCTTCATTGCTCGCTCAATCTTTTATGCCTTATGTAATTGACTTACCTTCATAAGATCGAATACGCGTAAAATATCACGAGCCCCTCCGCCAACAAATTCGTAGACATCTCTACCCTCTGTACCCCATAATGATGTATTCCTGCGTGCCATAGCACCGCTATCCCTCTCAAACCTTCGGGGGTATTTATATCGTTGTTAGCCGTAACCGCATCCCTGCAAAAAAGTAAAATAGGCAGCATAGATTGATGTTAAATCATGGGCGCCACAGGGGAGAAACACACTATACCACATTTTCTGGACTAAAATTGGCACGCCGTGTAGAGTGTTCAGAGGAAAATACCGTCAAATGGTTTTCACTGGTAGCTCGTACAATGTGCAAAGTCCGTATCCACTACGTTGTCCGCGCGTAAACCATACTTCGAACGCAAACACTCAAAGAAAAGAATTAGGCCACATACGTTAAAACTTGTCTGCTGTCTATTTATTTACTCACTTATGCAGAATACTACTGTGTCCACTCAATGAGCAAGAGTAGTAGTGGTTACGACATAAATTTAACAGAACACTAGTCAAACCAAAAACATCTATCGAAATGCAAATCAACAGCTATAACGAACTGTTCAAAAGTTGGTGAAATCACGATATTTAATGTGAGTTTGTTCTATTCGAAGATTGCCCGAGGAAAGTAAGAATGTCCAAAAAGGTTATTTTAACATGCACATTGTAATTGCCCTGGAATGGTTATGTCAGAAAGATTATGTTTTACCTATTAATTTTCCTCTTATCTCTAAGACCTGCAGCCCATATTTTTCCACTAACTCCGTGAATGACGATTTAGTGCTCTAGTTATTCCAAATAAACCGAACTGCAAGCCTTATGGAGCCTTACTAGTTTATTAATACCATCTTTCCTGAAAGGGCACTACACCGAGTTTGCATGTTCACAAATCCCTTGTAAGCAATAAATGTCCCTACCAAAACAAAAACAAAAATACTGTAACTTTCTACATAATAGATTATGAAACTGGAAAATCTAACTGGAATTGTTTCTGGAAACCTTAAGTATAGTTTGCAGGTAAAGGAAGATTTTCAGAAAACCTAAAATTCTAAGACACTACAGTAAGATTTCCAGTTGCATAATCCAGATAGCGAAAAAATGTACTGTTTTTTTTCTTAAGGGTCTGTGTCGGAATCCGCAAATTCGTTCTTCTTCCTAATGCAAACAACGTTCCTATGGCCTCAGTTATCCTTGTTGCGAGATGTTAATTCTAGTTCAGTTTATTACTAAGAGATATTGTTTTCGCTTTCAATGATACTCTACAATGCAAATCCACCATTAAATATTTTTGTCTTTAACAAACTTCATCCTGTTTTGCCAAAGTGAAGAGTATTCAATAAATAAATATTTGTATATTCCGAATCTTTAGATTATTGGCGCCAAGTAAAATGTTTACTTTGAGACATGAGAAATCCGCCTTCCATAATTCGTAACATGCGGCATTTCAAATCTGAAATGTTGAGTACTTTCTTCGATAACGAGCGCTATGTATTTGGAGTAAGCTAACAACAAATTATGGGCCGCCAAACGTGCTTTCGGCGGTTAGGGTTTATTTACAATTTGACGTTTTGATTTTCATTGTTTTGTACGCAGTTTATTTTCCATCTTCAAAAAAATATTGTCAATTAAAGCCGAACAACAAGAAACTAAGACGGAAAGATAGTTTTGTAACATTTTGTTTGGTGGGGCGGTTCCTGAAGATAAAAGCGAAAAAGGGCAGTAAGGTCAGGCGAAAGGAAAAGAGGATGCACAAGAGCTGGAAAAAAAAAGTGAAAGCCGTTTACAACTACCTGTAACTCCGAATTAGAGCGCAGCTCTTGAGGAGGAGGAGGAAAGGGTTCGGGGGGGGGGGGGGCAAGTGACCTCGGGTGAAGGGGGAAGGGGTCACATGGCCTCAGGGGGTCACTAGACGTCACTGATGACGTCATCAATGATGATGCCGATGACGATGCGGATGCCGATGACGTCATCAGCGACGTCACTGATGACGTCATCATCATCACGTGACCTCGGGGGGTCACATGACCAGGGGTCACGTGACCTGGGGAGACCAAGTGACCTGGGGGACCACGTGACCTGGGGGCCACGTGACCCTGAGGGGTCACGTGACTTGGGGGAGGTCACGTGCCTGGGGGGTCACGTGACCTCGGGCGGTTACGCCGACGGCGACGCCGCTCAAGCCGGAAGCGGGCACCTAAGAGCTGCGCTCTAAAAGTAAACATCCATTGGTCAGAATAGCAATAGCGCCCTTTCGAGCCATCTCCGTCTGTATCTAAATGATGTATTTCTGCGTTTCATAACACCGCTATTCCTCTCAAACCTTCGGGGGTAGTTATATCGTTATTAACCGTACTCCGATCCGGAGGATCGGACTGCAAACGTTTTATACCGTTAAAGTTTGGATCAATTATTGTTTCCATAAATGTCCACTGGTTCCTTGAGACAACGGGTATACCTCCCTGCACTTAAAATGGCGACAAGATGGAATTTCTGGTAATTCTACCTGGTACCTAGCGGGGAAATTTTATAGCAATATAGTAAAGTCGGATAAGTAGACGTATAACTTGCCCGGTCGTTTTCTTTATTTCTCGCATAACATGACCTTCCCAACAAATAACTTTCCATTTACGTGAGTGACTTTATTTTTACTAATAGCCTAAGCTTATAATTATAATGCAATTAAAAGCAAAGGTGCAAGCGAGCTGGACAAGCATGACGAAAATAATCCCTCGAGAAAGGGAACAAGAGGGACAAAAGAAAAACACGAATCTCCAAACACAGCTAGGGGATTGGTGCGTGACCGAAAAATTCCGCTTGGTCCGGGTATTGAAGCCGGGACCTCTCCATTTCCAGTGAAGCGCTCTACCAACTGAGCAAACGAGGGGTTACTATACTTCGTTTCACCTTCCGTCCAGACGCAGCCGATGCTACGAGATTATGTGACGAATCAGGCAGCGTCAAAAGGGCACCATCATGGTGTACGTAATGTTTCTGTCTGTGTTTTTCATCGATGAACCAATCATAAACAGAACAAGCCTAGTGATTTGCACTTTTGACGCTGCTTGATTGGTCCCGTTCCCTCGTAGCATCCGCTGCGTCTGGACAGAAGGTGAAACGAAGTATAGTCAGTAGAGCAAACAGGTTTTATCAGCTGCCATTAGTATAACACCAACAAGGGTGAAGTTTGCAATTTGAGGTCATGATTATAATGCAACTAAATAATCCATGGAGAAGATACAAGCGAGCTGGACAAAAAATAACTCAAATAATCTCCGGAGAAGGGAAACAAGAGGGACAATGAACAAACACAAATCTCCAAACAGAGCTAGGTGAGTGGTGCGAGACCGAAAAAATCCCGCTGGTCCGGGTATCGAACCCGGTGCCTCTCCATTTCCAGTGAAGCGCTCTACCAACTAAGCCAACCAGGGATTAGACGTCAGTAGAGCAAACGGGTTTTATAAGCTGCCACCAGTCTAACACCAACAATGGTGAAGCTTGCAATTTAAGGTTATGATTATAGTGGAATTAAATGGAAAGGTGTAATCAAGCTGGACAAGAATGACGAAAATAATCCATGGAGAAGGGAACAAGAGGAACAAAGGACAAAAATAAATCTGCAAAAACAGCTAGGTGACTGGTGCGCGACCGAAAAATCCGCCTGGTCCGGGTATCGAACCCGGGACCTCCGATTTCCAGTGGAGCGCTATACGAACTCAGTTAACCGGGGTTAAACGTCAGCAGAGCAAACGGGTTTTTTCAGCTGCCACCAGGGTAACACCAACAAGGGTAAAACTCGCAATTTAAGGTTATGATTATAATGCAATTAAATGCAAAGGTGCAAGCGACCTAGACAAGAATGAAGAAAATATTTTCTGGAGGAGGGAAACAAGAAGGACAGTGGACAAACACAAATTTCCAAACTCAGCTAGGGGCTGGTGCGCGACCGAAAAAAATCCGCCTGGTCTGGGTATCGAAGCGGGGACCTCTCCATTTCCAGTGGAGCGCTCTACCGCTGTATCTCGGCAGAGCAGTGGCCCTCAGCGAAATGGCGGTATTTCAGCAAGACGATCCTGTGTTAATGCGCACTGATCGAGCACCTGGAAGGGTAGGAAAGCACAGTCCCGCTCATTTTTTTCGCGATCTCTACCAACATTAGCCCTTCCACAAGTTGTACTCTAGAAAAAGCAGTTAGCGGGAAACAACTCGGCCTGATCTTGCAACCTTGATACCATGACCGGAATTATAAACACCTTGGCTATAGTACGACACTCGCAAGGGTCCTGAAAGGTACTACTGACCAAGCTTCTGACGTCAGTCCATCTGTACACTAGTCCTTTTCATGAATGCCAGCGACGTATGATACCTCGGGAGAAGGCAGAAAGTGCTATCCAGCCAATTACTCCCACGACATCACCGTTACAGCAGATTGGAATGAATAGCTCGGATCATTCCCCATTTTGATGAACGGAAACTGAGGAATAATCGTTGGTACAAAATACCTTACGCAACACGCCGACGAAACAGCCCTTTCGTATGAGACGGCGGTGCATGTCGCCGAGTTGTTTCTTCAGTTTCTTCTTATCCACCGTAGTGCGCTGTAAATCTCAAAAACAGAATGAGGGACAACGTTCTTATGGACTTTTAGCAAACCGTTACCATGTTCCGCGTAAAGCACTACCGGGGCCTTTGAAGCACGGTTTTAGGATCGCGGCTCCACTGTAACGGTTGGCGAAGCTGACGCGAGAGATTCTTCGGCTCAGCCACACCAGCCATCATCAAAGATCGGTTTACCACTCGCAAATCAACGGACTAATAGGAACGTCTCAACAAGGATATCGCCGATATAATCACAAAGGACTTCGACGTAGAGCACAAGTCGTGGTATGAGGTGTTGCCGTAGTTCACATTTGCTTACAGCAGGATGGTTGTGGAGACCACCAAAGTGACAAAATATCAGCTGGAGTATAGCAGGTCGGCCGACTTTGGATTCGAGACCAACAAGACATTCGACACTGACCGGTACAACCTCCGCCGTCGTGACGTCCACTTTCAGCAAGGACACCGTGTGTGGGTGTGGATACTTATTCGTCGCCGAGATCTCACCGATACACTACCAAATCGGTACTTCGGTATCTAGAAGTATATTCGCCGCCTTGGGTACTTGCAATTCGTGGTTCTCTTGACGGAACAAAAAAACGGGATGCCGACATTTGAGACCCGAAGTGGTGCCCGTCGTTCGTACCAAGCCGTTCTATGCTCGATAAGACTGAGGACTACGGTTCAGACGACCCAGGAATTTACTGTTTGCTCTCCTTTGGTTGCATGGCGGCGACGCCATATTAATGGGAGGAGCAATGCAGCCTGAAAGTTCATGATGCAACGGTTTTCAGTACTTCTAGAAGTTTTCGAATTTTCTGTTACCTCGTGTGTAAAGGATAAGGAGTCATAGATAACCTTGCCGAGTCAGTCTCGCCATACATCCCTCCCAATACTTCAAGTTCGAATATTTGGAATTCCGAGTATAGCAGAGAAGTTGCCGAGCGTGGCTTTACCCATTCAGTCTCTCTCAAGTGAGCTGTCACGTCGACGCCGCAACGCTCGCGTCTGCTTTTGCGATGCTCATTTGGGCAACTATTCCTATCAAAAATTCACCTTTTAAAACATCTTCAGCTTTACGTTTTTTGATCCGTTTTCATCCGCAGCAATTCGAAACTTAATCAGTGTTTAGCCTTATTATAGTGAAGAAAGTACGTAGCGTAATTTTTTTTCAAAACCTATAGCTGACTCTTTTTTTCCTGTATGGTTTAAATGGCGCACAAATAATAATTGAAGTATATATATGTCTGGCTTTTGTAAAAATATTTGTACATAAATGTAATACAAGTCCTTTAAAAACATACGTAAATTTATCTATGTTCGGTGATTAACTAACAAACTTTAACTCACGGGCGTTTTGCACGAAATTCTACTGTCCACTTCATATCAAAATTGAATTGTCTGTCTGGACTTTCTTTACGCTAAGAAATATTTAGAGATTAGTTTATAATATTATTTTACAAATAAAAAAATATATCAAGAGACCATCTGTTCAAACATTCTTCAATCGCCTTGGCCTAGTTACCGCTCTGATGGATGATAGTTTTACGCAGAGGATATTCTAGAAACAGCGACATAGCGAATGGTATGATATGGCTACTTCGATATACCTTTATTGCAATCCGTGGAACGTTACGCTGACGTCATATGCATTCAAGCATTTTCAGGATCCCAGTGCCCATAGCTATAATGCGTATCGCTTTATACAAGCCTTATTTACGAATTCTGGCGTTCCAAACGCCATTTTATACATTACGATATTTAGCTGCTTCCATGCTATGCTTAATTATCACAAACACTAATAAGTGACCTTGACATATTGAACTTTAATAAAGTATATGTTTCTAAGTCTAATTGTGCTTACGCGGTTAATCAATATTGAACATTTTACTGTTATATGATTTATTGTTTTTAATAATGGCGGGCACTTTATCACGAAAACACAGTGGAGCATCTCTTCACCCTGGTCGTACAAATTAAAAAAAAACAATATGGAACTTACTTGTAGTTTATAAAAAGGCCGAATTTCGTCTTGCTTGTCGCATTCTTCGAGTGGTCTGTTATGACATCTATGAACCACTGAATGCCACTGTATTCAATGTCAAAGATGGTTACACGCGGATTTTTATAATAGAGGCTGTCCAAGAAAATGTAGTCGCATATGCCTGGCTGCGTTGCCACTTTGGTGGATGCTAGCCAAATCCCGTACGAGCAGATGATTGGTTTCCACACCATTGGGAGTCCTGAAAAGTCAGAAAGCTTAATTATATCAATAGTTGATAACTTGGCAAATAATTTATAAAGTGGAATCACACGTAATTTGAATTTTACGGTGAAAATTTTCACTGTATAATAAAAGGAAAAATTAAGCAAACATATTTTTTAACGGTACCTAAATAATTTTGAATATTTCATTTTGTCCGCGGGCTGGCGAATTTCTCCGCTAACTTTAATTGGAAATAGATGTGCAGTCAGAGAATTACTTGACAGCACGACTGGAGACTGATATCACGCAATGTGGCCACGTCTTGTAACGCCATATCACTTGAAACCATGACCTGAACATCGGACGTCTAATTTCTGGATAACAATAAAGGGAAACGTTTTCTCGAGTGACTTGACGTCAAATGACTTCCTGTCCCGTGGATAGGTAGTGACCGCCCTTCACGTGACAGCGACAGCTTGACCACATCAAATATAATCAATAAATGTCACGGGGAAGTGACGTCATATAATATGCCATCACACGACATGAGGCCCGGTGGCACCGTAGCCTCACCTCAAGGAACTACGGTACTTCATCTCACTCCATGTGACGTAGAATTTGCGGCTAAATTTTCGGTGTAAGTAAAATGAAGAGGCTGTTACTTACTTTACCCCTTCCTCCTCCGAAAGGTTTTTTTGGGGACTTCTAAACTAATTTAAACAATTTCTTTGTAAATTCGGTAACCCCTGCATTAGAATACTTTGAAGATCATTCCTGTTAACTTCTTATTGTTATTGTTTCTTATTCCTGTTAACTTCTTATCTCTACGCTTCAAAACTAAGGAGTATTGCGCGAATCCATAATCATGCACCATGAAGAAAAGGTATGTACAAGAAATAGCTACTCTCTTTATATTAAAGCCATGCCAGCCAATTTTACTTTCCTTTTTTGTTTGGCCCTCTATAAAAATATTTTTTAAAATCAACCTTAAAGTTCTTAGAATAACTTGTTAATATATGCTTTGAAATTACAATAAAACACTTCATGCATACTCATACTTAAAATATCTCGGTTTTGGAAGGACTAAACCGAAGTCGATATACGAGAAATGGCAACACCATACACACGTGTTTCTGTTGTTGTAGTAGGCAATCTTGCTAATGGCGTTGCGGTTGTCGTTGTTATCCACGTTGATGTAACGTTTGTGATTTGAGTGGCTGATGTCGACGGCGAGGTAGCTGGTGGAAGTATGATGCGACTCTCCGGAACAATGGTGTCTGATCCATTGCTTGCTGAGTCTGTTCCAGATTCTTTTCTAGATTCTGTTCCAGATTCTGTTCCAGATTCTGTTAAAGCAACTGTTTGAGGTTTTTTTATTGATCCACACTAGAATTAACAGCGCGCCTTTATGAAAACGATTGTGGTAATGATTTGATATTCATTGCCATTAGTTGTAAGCCGTAAATCTCCTAACTGCACTAATATAGCCAAGAAAATTATCAGCTATCACATGACCATAACCATAACAATTTGCTTTTCTTTTGTGACGTGAAAACCGTAACTAATGCGAGGGCACCCTTCCCCCCCTTCCCGTACACCACTAATTAACACTAATGTGAATAGCTAAACAAATAAAATTTAAACAACCGAAGCTAAATTCCTATGTTCTCTAAATTTGTCAAGTCTAAGTTAGCTGTTTTTTTTTAAATATATACATCAATCGCCGAATACCTCTGATGTTTTATATTTACGCTAATATATATTTAAAAATAAAAACCTGTTCTAGCTATATTACAATTTTTACTTACATCCTTGTCGAAATAATATATGGCAGGGATTCCAAACGTGTATATCATAAAAACTACATCAACAATAATTACTGTTATGTGGTAAAATATCTTTAGCACTAAAATTAGCGGGAGTGCGAAAGTCGCACTCCCGCTAATTTCAACCCAAGCGCTAAAACAAATTCTCAATTTCTCTTTTTTTTGTTTTTAATACTAATGACGATTTTAGCGAAATCGACGTCAGTTAGCGCCCGAACCAAGAGATTCCGAGAGAAGGTCCCTTTGGATCTGTCGTCTGGTTTCGTTATGTGGTTTTCGTAGGCAGTATTACTTGACAACCTTGTTTTCTTTAAGATCAACCAAACAATCGCAATTTATCAGCTTTGCAACCGCATTACAATAAACAATAACGTGAAAACATGTAGTCGTGTAAAATTTCCCCAGCTGCGAGATGTAACACAACGCCATCAGACAAAACATGCACCCGTGCGCATCACTAGTAAGACCCAGAGACTGATGTAGATGTATAAGTTACATATTGCCGCTGAAGTGAACTCGGCGAAGGAAAAACAAAGGTTAATGGTTAGAAACCAGTTTTTTTTTAAACTAAAATGCAACATCACATTTTCACGAATTCAAAATATCAGCCAATGGGAATGTGATAAACAGACATCGTCAAGTTTGATTGCGATATCGGGCTTAGGAATTCAAGATCCCATTTTCACGCCTACACGTATTAATTTATTTAAAGGCTTGAGCCTTCAAATAAGCGAATCAGCTACCACTCGAAAAAAAAAACAACAATTGGTTGTGTTAACAAGTGAGGCATAACATCAATATTGCTCAGACAATTTTGCAGTTTTGTAAGCACCAGTTGAAATATGAAAAACAAAATAGGCATGAATAAGAATTCCTTCTGGGTTATCAAAAAAACTAATATCTTTAAGAACATAAGCTCTAAGTCACAGGATACGTCTACCGAAAAACCTTCATTCCGAGCATATGTCGACATTCTTTGCTGAAGTCTGGTAGCAATTCGGCTTCACGCCCTACAGACCTCTTAACATACCCGCTAGAACCACACTTTCTCTTGATAACAGTATATATTTGGAATCCAGTGCATCCGGTACAACTTGGGCAGCATTGCTAGGCTGCAACCAGGCGCAACAACAGACACTTTACGTCAAAAGCCTCGAGTAGCTTGTTCCCTGATATCATTTGTCTTTGAATACAAATTATTACACACCTATTTAGGTTATTTCATGTTTTCTTTAGGCGTGAACTCGAGAACGACGTCCGAAGCGCTTTGGACAAAACAAACCTCGAAACATTACTCGCGTTTTCTGGACCTTCCTGATGGTAATAATTAGAAGTTTTACAAAAAATGTTTCCCTCTAAAGAGGGTTGTAGTTTTCACTCTAGACACGCTAATTCCAGAGATAATTTAAAACAAATTGTTTTGGTCAATTGTGCAAATCGAGTAAACGAAAGAAACCTCGTTTTCGGTGATTATATTTAATTTTCCACCGCGTCACGAAAACACGCTGACAAGAGTTATGTTATTACCGTCTAAAATACGTTTGTTTTTATATGTAACACAAATACGAAGCTGCAACGAAAGAAATAAAAAAAATGTTTCGCTCGCTGAAGGATAAAAAACATCCTCCTTTCGTACGTCATTTTGCCTGACGAGCTCGCCCAACATAGTTCGCTGGAATCGCCTATAGCGGAGAGATGAACGTGACAACTAGCTTTTGGAACTTTCCCAATGGCACAGTAGGCGGTTAAAGTAGAGAATGTGTTCGATTGCTTGAGAAATTAAATCTGTTTGCGAAGTAATCAAAATGTAATTTACGAATTCGATATTATTCTAGCTGTTTGCGATCGGCGAGGAGGTTTGGACGGTTGAATAAAAGAGATGTAAAATAAATATTTTGCTGATTTCTATATGATTTCTTATTGTTTTTGTTTTTCCGTATCTCTGTCACTCTCGGGCTGATTCACGAGTGAAAAGGTCAGCATTACGGATGTTAGGGTTTTCGAGGTCCTTTTTCGTGGCAATAAATGAGCACAAAATTATAATCATGCCCACCCTACCCCAACACTGGGAATTTAGTTTCGGAGTACGAGGCATGCGTGTCAAGCCATTGAATACCTAATGCTCGCGAGACATCATTCCTTTTGTGCTTGAAATACCCTCTTCTTTTGAGAATAAGGAGAGTGGCTATTTTCAATTCCATGACTAATAGATACATTTCACGTGAATGTTGGAATAGGCATTACTTTTAAAGCGCTCTAGAGCACATTTATTGAGTCTCTATGTAAAAGGAATGAATTAAACAACATCTTTGTTGACCGTTTAATTACCGTTACACGTCACGCTTTAAAATACAGTATACAGTAATAATATGACAAAATATCCTTGTCCATTTCATCTCGATCATTTCTTTAATAACACCGCCTAGCGTTCGTTTTTAGATGTAGCTATCTTATTATTAAGCGTAATCTGGATCATGCATTTTAATGTGCTACGTAGACATTGCCTATCTGTTTTCTACGTGGATATTATGAATACGTCTGTCTGAGTTGCTGTTAATTTATTAGCACTCGACTTTGTATCCGTTTTGTGTGCGATAATAATTCATATGTCGTGGGAAAAAAAGGAAAGAAAAGAAAAATAACATAATATAGGAGAATGACAGGTTAAGTGTCAAACGATAGTCGCCCTCGAGCGCGATATTTCTGCCTTTGATAGCATTTGGTCATACACGCGGCCAGAGCCCGGGCAGAAATTTCCGAGCACGTGCTGAAGACGCTCCATCCTCTGGGTTCTTAATCAGTCGCCGACTGTTGACACCTCAACGACTTCCTCTGTAACCGACCATAACCTGTCAGCTATCCCATGTCAGTGACACCAGGACTTCGGATCGTGATTCCAATTCCAGCGATAATTCAGAAGACACTAATAAACAATTAGTGTATCTTCAATCCTCGAAGTTTCAGTTTTATGTCATACAAAAAAATTTAAACAATTGATTTTTAATACACCACTGAGCTTCCCGACATCTATATTTTATTTTGTAGCAAACGACTAAACGCATTTCGTTTGGGTCGGCTTAAAACACTAGTTTGGTAATGGCGTATTTGCTGATGAAACGAATATCATCAAATATCCTGTTCAAAATTCCCGCGACACTCTGTGACTTAGATAGCCAAAATTATCCACTCCTCGCCTTTTCGGGTTACTTCAAGCAGGAAGTGTCGTTTAACTTTATCACTTTTGCATCCACCAATCACGGCCGTCATGGGCGCTCCCGTCATGCTAGTCGGCCGTTCGCTTGCCAATTAAACTTTTCGCTTGTCCTTTGTCCTTTATACGGGTGCAGACGGCGCGCTCCTTTTAGTTTCGATCGTTTTCAGCACAGTTCCACTTAGTTGGTGTGCAGCTGTCGTTAAATAGGTAAAACGTGAAACTATATTTTTCACATTAGGTAAACGGCGCGCAGGTTAAGCTAATCATTATGATTTCTTGACTATTGCTCGCTTGGAGTCACCAGTTTTTGATCAATCAACTCTTACACTCTTGAAGTCTGATCGTTTACACGGCATTAAAACAAAGCAAGAAAGACAAAAATCCTTGGTTCACATACAGTACAGTAAAAGCAATAGCTGACACACGTCCGGCATGCCACCCAATGCGTTTAGACAGCTCTGCATAGCCTTAGTATTACCGACACTGGAATAATCTTATGCCATCTGGCTCCCCATTCTGCCGCACTCCGAGCTACACTCACTAGTGTACAGCGTCGGGCTGCATATAAGTTTTATAGTCGCTGTACAGCCAAGATAAAGCTCCTCTTTTACACACGAATCCCGAACGACTGCCTGATGCAGTGTGCTTCATGGCAGTCGCTTACATCAAGCACTCACAGACAAAAAAGGGTATAGTCTTACTCCCCTTGTCCAGTTTACGACACCCCAAAACTTCAGTTCGACGTACAGCGCGCTGAGGCCGAACCGTCCTTCCCAACTTTAACCATCGGCTTGATAGCCGAGTTGTACATGTTATTGAAATAGATGATGTACGCGTTATTGACTACAAACAAAGTAATCGTTTTTTTGTATTACTGCAAAACATTAGTGTTTCCTTTCTATAGTTTTTGATGTGAACTTTAGCTGTTTAATGAGGTATATCTCACCGTCCTGGAACACCTCGTAAAAGTTGAGGCCGTCTGTTCGCCTTCAGCGGGCGGTGCGTCGAAGTGAAGTCTTGGGGTGCCGTATATGGAACAAGGGGTGTAAGAATTTGCCTTTTTTTTCTGAGAGTGAGGGTGGAGGTCAACGATCCGCCTGTTATGCTAACTGCTAGTACCTGGGTATCAGATCCTAGTGGGCGCTCAACGTTTAAACACCTGCACTGGCCGCCTTCAGCCCCTCCTTACCTGAACACAGAGGCACGGGTTTTCCAGGCTGCCGCGAGCTGTAGCTTTAAGGCGGCAACTGCCCTCAGAACTCACAGTGACATTTCCCCGTGTCTTTTCATGAACTAAGACGGATCACAAAGGCTGCGCAGCGCGTGCGGCAGTCTTTGGAGTCACCTATGCCCCTTTTCGCTCCTGTCGGGCGGCGGCTAGGGCTTGCGGGTTTTTGTTCGGTGTTGGGCCGGCTGGGGATCGCGTGGTGTCCTGCATCATCAGCACGTTGAGGCCGCACGCATCACTGTCACTGGCGGGCTGAGAGCTGGTCCGGACCGGCCGGGGCCTTGCTCGTCTTCCGTCAGGGGAGAGATGAAATATAGCCTGACTCCTCCTCCTCCTCGCCCCCGTCCTTTCTTATTTGATTCTTTGCTTTTTTTTCTCTTATTGTTGATACATATGCGTGCATTTACGGGCCACAGGTTGGGTACACAAGCCTTCTGGTATGGGTTGCATGGCCTTTGGTGGCCCTCTATGCCTGGGTAACGCCCTCCACTCTGAGAAAACAAATAATTATTCTTATTATTATTCAGCGATATTTGCTTTACATAGTTGTGATCGTTTTTTTTTCCTATTGTTCCGGAGTGAGGTAAATTTCGTCTCACGGCAGGAGATCTTGATGCTGACCTTGGTACATTGGACTTTTGTTAACGGCTATTATTTTATTTTACAGAGAATGCATGCAATGGACATTGCATGCAGTGGGCAATAGGATTCCGCTTTGCACAGATCAGAACAAGGTTAGGTTTCTGGCGCGCCGGGTGAACATTTAGAAATATTAGGCCACATAGAGGGCAGACACCTTACAGCGCAAACTGCGGTGGCACCACAACTGTTACATTTACGGCATCAACAATGGACGTAATTTCCATAGGTGGCAACAGCCCATAGCACCTATCGCTGTAAAACGCATGCCATAATTTGGTGGCGTCTTCATGGTTCTCATAATTTATAAATGCCTTTATGTGTCAGGATCGCAACCGAGAGCCACTATGTTTACGAAAAACAGCTTAGAGGTGGTCGATGGATCATCACAATCACTTTCTGCCTCTTCGTTTTTATATTTTGTTGTTTGCAATCTAGTGCGTTTACAATTGCTTTAAACATAAAGAAACTTTATGAGGGTCATTATTAATTATTAATTACAAATATCTGCAACTTCCAAAGTTTTTAAATGTATGAAAATGCGTTTGTTTACTGCGACATGTAAAAATTACAAAAAAAAAGAAGTGGTTCGTTTGTTGTTTTGATAGGGGGAGGAAAGGAGACGAATTTGATTAAGATGCATCACAGGACAGGCACGTAGACAGGATTTTGTTTCGAGGGGGAGGGGGGCGCCCATGACAAAATGCTGTATGAGGGGAGACGGAGGGGAGGCACCAGCAAAATGGAACGTGCCCCCCCCCCCCTCCCTGGCTACGTGCCTGTCACAGGGTATTATGTGTGATGAAATTCTTTTGCGGCTTTATCACACCTTATAATTTTACGGCAATCAAAATATATCAATACTGGGTTTGTGGGTGGTGCATTATATATATTCAGTTAATGCGTTATAGGACTTTAAAGTGAAGGTCGCTGGTATTGTTTGCTATGATAAGCTAATTCAAACCTGTAGACGAGCGTTAGACTTGACCATGGTCAAGAATTTGGCTACAAGAAAACAGTACACCATTCTCAAACTTACTTGTGACAAAGAACCACGTAAATTAGAGATCCGATGGCGAGGAAAAGGAGCGTGACCATCAGGATGATAACGGCCTCGGGTTTGTAATTTCTGAAAGAAACAAAAAAATTGACGTTGCATACCAGGCATAGCCCTTTAGGTGTTGGACATTTTATTCCGTTACGTTTCTGGTCATTGTCACCGTATATTTTATTGTCGAACGCCCCATCGCCGTTGCGCTCTACCTTCGACCGCAGCCGACGCAATGATTCGATAGACCGAACCATGCAGCGCCAAAAGAACATCATCACGACGCTCGCTGTCCTTGTGAGTTTGCTTCTTGACGCCATGGCCGCTTGATCACCGTCATTTCACTACGGCCTGCCGCTTCACCAGAAGACGCACAGAAGCAACGAGGACGCTGACTTTCCTGAGCTCGTCGCTTAAGGCGCGGAACGGTGGTCACGGTTAGAGTTTTATGATAAGCACCTTGTAGGAGTTCCAGAGTTGCGCGTGTTTTCAGCGGGTCGCCGCACCTCTATTTTCCGAATGAAATCAGGTGACAAACAAATGTATAATGCTCCGCAGGGAAGCATATACTACAGCCACTCGGATGCTTCGTTAGGTAATAGCATTTCTTTAGCGACCAGCCAATTGTGATTATGTTTTTTGTTGTGTTTGCTTGAGGTGGTATATCATTCATTCCGAAGTGGTATGTTATCCATGTATCATTCACCTGAGCATTCGAACAGCGAGGAAGGCAGGCGGATGTCCATCGCACGCATAGGTATTGCAGGAATTACGTCTCATTTTGGTACGTTCTTTAACATGCGGTCAATCGAAATTGTGGACATCAAGCGTGTAACATCAGAGGCTGAGAGAGAACACTCGCAGAACCATGGCAACGTGAGTGTACCACCACGTGCGAACTCTGGGTGACCAGGCCTGTCCACTCGGCTTACGGATAAAATGGCTCCTCCACGCGTCGAGAGTGGCTTTCCCGTATAACTTTAAATTTCAACATGAATGAGTGCGGAAACTTGCTTACTACGGGAGCTGATATAAAGAAACTCTTGTCACTGGTAGGGTGCCTACATGTCCGTCTGTCTCCGGGTGAAGGCATCCTCTGTTGTATTGAGTGGGTAAGAGCTCACTTCAGAAGGCAAAACAAAAAACTGGTCTCGTGTTTGGTAATTCGGCAAAACACATTTAAATGCGGTAGTTTTCTACGCTGGGTGGTGCTTGCAGTTCGGTTCGTGCATCAGGGTGACCCATAATCTTTCAGCGCCTGGGTAGGTTGTGGTTTTAGTTCTGGTTGTGCCTAGAGTGTGGTTTTAATTGGAAAAACATTACGTCACACCATTGTCTCTTTTTGACTGTGCGCGCTTCTCTACACACAAACTCGATGGCAAGCCTTTACGCAAAAATTGTTTTGGGGCTTTCCCGCCCTTTCAATCTATTCTATCCTGGTGCTTTCCTTTCTGTTTTGTTTTCTTCCCTTTCCTCTTCGCGGACTTTCTCGTAACACCTGTTTCGGATGCTCGTGTTTCTGCGTGATGAATTTCTGTCATAGTCAGAAACGCATTCGTGTACCAAGACGGTGACAAGAGTTCAATCCTTGGCATCGGTTTCACTTTTTTTTTATTTTAATATCGTTAGCGGGAACGATTTCTTCAGAGGGGAAAGCACTAAAAACAACTGACAAGTGAAAGAGACGAACACCATAGAGCGCCTTCACTTGTCCGTTGTTTTCTTTAGCCCTTTTACCCTCTGATGTATGAATCACCAACAAGCCCACTGCCTGACATATCAGGAATGCGCGTTGCCTACAAACATGTCAGTGTTTCTCGCGTGAGCAGAAAACAGATTCATGTAATGCAACCTTTCTGCTCATGCGCTGTGCGGACAGCAGCTACAACGCCGCAGCGGCATGATGCCAAAGCAGGTCGTTTTTCTATTATGAGTCGCACGCCAACAGGCACAACAGGTGGTGAATGAACGAAGCATTATTGTTTGATGATTGAATATGGATGAACTGGGCACTACATTATATCCAGATTTCGGATAAGTACATAGCTATTTCCTCAAAAATATACAGTTGGCTGCGTTATGTTATAAATTTATTTAAAAAAATAATGTTAGTCTTTCTTTTTCGTCAACGACAGCTACGCGTTTTTATGGGCCAATAAGGTTTGCCCTGAAATACCTTACTGTATATTTTGGTCCTGGTTGTGTGACAAAAATGATTCTTATAAAAAATGCTTGTAGTGTAGAAAACAATCTACAGTATTAATAATTTTGCCCTTTAAAAATTATTTCGGAGAAAAAATTATTATATTACAATACATTTTTCAGAGACACTGACACCTCGATATTTTTCATTTTTTGCTCCACACAATCAATATTTTGCTACAGAATCATGAATAATTTAATAATGCCTTTGCGTTATCCAGCCCGCAGTTCGTGATGTTGAAAATGACGTTCTGAACTTTTTTTCCTGTGATCTCGAACATTTTTTTTTCTCGATCAACGTGTTTTCAGCTTTTTGGATGCCACTACAATGAGATGAATATTCTTCTCTAATTTTACTTATAAATCTGGGCCTCAGATGACACACGGCCTTTAATATATTTGGTATGCAATAGTGTCAACACCACGTGACCTTCAAAAAAGAGTGAGCGCATCTGAAACTGGTAAATTTCCTAACCGATATTTTCGAAGAGAAAGAAAACAAATCCCGAACCGCAAATTTCATTCTTGGTAG
The DNA here is from genome assembly GCA_037355805.1 of Ixodes ricinus. Lineage (NCBI taxonomy): Eukaryota > Metazoa > Arthropoda > Arachnida > Ixodida > Ixodidae > Ixodes > Ixodes ricinus. The sequence continues at coordinate 18,362 of JAZHYW010011702.1, forward strand.
TAGGGCTCTTAGATATTCAAGTAAAAACATTGGCAGCTATTAATGACCCTTCAGATTTTTATGCAGTTTTTACGCACTATTAGCATGCTTTGGTCAGGTATTCAAAGTGAAGTTTTTTCCGTAACGTACCTGGATTTTTCGTCTTCTGGTCTGAAAAAAGAGTATAGAAGAAAAAAAAATTATTTCCAATTGTTGCATGGGATTTATACTCAGTGGTTTCTCTGCACCAATTATATATATATATATATATATAATTATTATATTATTATATTATAAATATTTATATATATTTATATATTAATTTGTTTACCGTGCCATATTCGTATACTTTTGCTCGTCGTTTTATATTACTTATATATATATATATATATATATATATATATATATATATATTGTAGCGAAGACGACGCTGTGCGATGGGACCGGAGAAGAAGACAACGATCGCGCGCGCCTTTTTTTGATTTTCGGCTAAGAGGCTGGGCAGACGGTAGTAAAAGCGGACCTGTCCTGACTCCCACCGCCTGGTCTTCCCTGTACGCTACAAGTGGTGGAGGTGCGGGCTTTCCCACCTACCTCGACGTCAACCGTGGAGCTGAGAAGCCGGGCCCTCACATCGACAACACCAATGCCGCATCCCTCTGTCGGAATGAATACCACTACAACTTCCGCGGCCACCCAAGCCGACACCACGGCCCCATCGGTACTCACCGCTCGCCAACGTGAGCCTCCCTTATTCTCCGGAATCGGGGACGCCGACGTGGACGACTGGATTGACGCTTACGACCGCGCCAGTCGACACAATCACTGGAGCGATGTCACTAAACTGACCACCGCGGTTTTCTACCTATCCGATGTTGCAAAACTGTGGTACCTCAACCACGAGCAAGAATTTGACAGCTGGGCGACATTCGCTACCCGCCTTAAGGAAGTCTTTGGAAGACCTACAATGCAACAGATTGTGGCCGAGCGAAAGCTGTCCTCGCGGGCCCAGCAGCCAACGGAAACCTTCACGTCCTACATCGAAGACGTGCTGGATCTTTGCCGCCGAGTTGATATCAACATGACGGAACCGAAAAGGTCCGTCATCTTTTAAAGGGAATCGCCGAGGATGTTTTCCAAGTTATCCTAGTGCATAATCCAACCACCCTTAGCAAGATTGTGGAAATCTGTCAGCAGTTCCAAGAACTAAAACCCAACGCTTGACCTCAGCCACTACAGTACAACGTCTTCCTGAGGTGAGCAGTATATCGGGGCCATCAACATATATCAACATCAACAGTTTGCGCCAGCTCATCCAGCAGATTGTTCGCGAGGGGTTTCGCAAGCTCTCCAACTCACACAGCCATCAACTACACCAACACAATCGGCACTCCGGTCCCTCGTCCAGAACGAGATTGCTTCTACCGTGCCTATACCCTCGCCGCTTCCAGCACCGGCACAGCCCATGCTGCCGACCTACGCAGAAATTGCAGCTTCACCTCCAATGCTCCGACCTCATTATCCTGCTGTAACCATGCCATACGTACAACCCTTTGGATACACTCAACCACACCAGCAGGCTACTCGCCCACAGCTCTACAACCGCCCTACCTGCTATTACTGTGGCATACCAGGACACGTTATGCGCGTATGCCGTCGCCGCCAAGCCGAACAGTCTGCAAACGTCCATACAAGCATCAGTGCGAACCCCACCCATTATAACCAGACTTCCGGATACACCCGATCAAACTCTCCAACCACAAGGTTCGCCGGTAGTTCACCGGGATTTTCGCGTCGACAGTCGCCATCACCGCAACGTCACCGCTCAATGTCCCCTATGGTCCCATCAGGATCCACTGCTCCATCACAAGGGGGAAACTTTTAACCGTAGCTCCTGAGGAACCAGCTGCGACATCTTCATACTGCTCAAGTCCTCATCAACTCCCTCTAACGTCGTCGTAATCCTAATTGAGAGTCAAAACGTACAAGCATTAATTGATACAGGCGCCTCTATTTCCGTTATGCGCTTGGATCTCTGTCGACGCCTCAAGAAAGTCGTGACACCGTTTAAAGGTAATCTCAGAACTGCAGGATCAAACTTACTTAAACCTGTCGGACTTTGTACAGCACGGATTATAATACAGGGCCTATAATATTCAGTTCCATTCGTCGTCCTCTCATAAAGCACACTTGAAATTATTCTTGGCTGGGATTTCCTTTCTATTACTCATGCAATCATTTTTTGCGGGAATTCACAGCTTTCCCTCCAGGAGGTGCCTGATGACGACCAGCATGTTTCTGCGCTGGCAAACAAAGTACGAGCATCGGAAGACACTATTATTACGCCTCGAAGTTCATCTTTCGTTCTCATTGATTGCTGTTCACTCTCACCGGGAGATTACTTCATCACGCCCACTTCTGCCTTATTGGAAAAAAAGGTTTGCTCGTCCCACGTGGCATCGCACATATTGGCCTAGTGTCGACGTACATCATCATAATCAACGTTACACCCGAGTCCATACTAATACCGGAGCACACAGTTCTAGGCACCGTAACATTGGCGACTGACATCAATATCATTGCCCTCAACGACACACCCTCCTCCCAACCATTTTCCCAAAATCCTATCAAAGAAAACGATGCATTCGATCGCCTTCCGAATACCATCGACAGGAACCTCACCGGTCATCAAAGAGCACAAATGCTAAGTCTCTTAAAATCGTATGACAAACTTTTTGATCTAAATGACCTACCTTTAGGCACAGTTTCAACAGGTGAGCATACGATAGACACGCAGGGTCATACTCCCATCCGAACACGTCCTTACAGGGTCTCAATGAAAGAAAGAGAGATAATAGAGCAACAAGTGACTAAAATGTTGCAAAAAGAAGTCATCAGAAAGTCTTCAAGTCCTTGGTCCCCTCCTGTGGTCTTAGTAAAGAAAAAGGACGGCAGTATTCGCTTTTGTGTGGACTATCGCCGCCTTAACAAAATCACGACGAAAGATGTGTACCCCAATTCCACGAATTGATGACGCCTTAGACTGCCTCCAAGGCGCTGAATTTTTCACATCGCTGGATTTAAAATCGGGATATTGGCAGATTCCAATGAATCCAACTGACAAACCCAAAACCGCATTTATCACGCCAGATGGTTTATACGAATTCAATGTTATGCCGTTCGGCCTATGCAATGCCCCGGCCACCTTCGAACGCCTGATGGACACTGTTCTTCGAGGATTGAAGTGGCAAATCTGCCTTTGCTATTTAGATGACATTATTATTTTTGCACCAACGTTCTTAGTTCATCTGGAACGTGTGGCCACAGTTCTATCGTGCATTGCAAACGCGAATTTAAAACTAAACACCAAAAAGTGTCACTTCGCAGCGAGAGAAATCAATGTTCTAGGCCACGTAGTATCGAATAAGGGTGTTCGACCTGACCCGGACAAAATTCGAGCTTTCACCGAATGTCCTATCCCCAAAACAGTTAAGGAGCTTCGCAGTTTTCTAGGTCTTTGCTCATATTTTCGCCGGTTTGTCCGAGGACTCGCAACCATCGCCGCCCCTTAAACACACTTATTAGACAAAACAAAGCATTTTCATTGGACTCCAGAGTGCCAACATGCCTTCGATCAGCTCGTTACTCGTTTGACACAAGGCCCAATCATGTGTCATTTTGACCCCTCAGCCCCCACTGAGATCCACACTGATGCCAGTGGTTATGGGATAGGCGCAGTCCTGATACAACGAAAATCACCCCAACTTGAAAACGTCGTAGCGTTTGCTAGTCGCACCCTCTCGAAGGCTGAACGTAACTATTCGACAACTGAAAAAGAATGTCTAGCAATTATCTGGGCTACTGCCAAATTTCGACCATACCTGTCCTTCCGGCACTTCAACATCATCACGGACCATCACGCCCTTTGTTGGCTCATGTCATTAAAGGACCCCTCTGGACGTTTGGGACGCTGGTCACTTCGACTACAGGAGTACGACTTTTCAGTGACACATAGATCCGGACGCAAGCATCAAGACGCCGACGCTCTTTCACGTTGCCCTCTACCGACGATCGAAACTCAAGACGACGACAACCCCATCACATTGGCTTCTCTCTCTCTCGATACGGTAGCACAAGAACAACTTCAAGATCCTGGTACTGCCGCCCTTGTGCAACATATCACAGGTACATCCACTTCCGACAACCGTAAGTTTTGCAAACGAGCGCGACATTTTTCTGTTCGAGATGGCCTCTTGTACCGCCGTAACTACTCCACCGATGATCAGCGATGGTTATTAGCACTATCTCGCCAACTTCGTATGGATGTGCTACGGTGCTTCCATGACGATCCAACGTCTGGCCATCTTGGCATCTCGAAGACCTACCAACGTGTACGTGGCCGATATTACTGGTCCGGCATGTATCGCTTCATACAAAAGTATGTTCGTTCTTGCCTACTCTGCCAACAACGGAAACAACCGCCCCAGCAGCCCGCTGGCTTGCTACAACCTATACTTGTTCCCGAGAAACCATTTGAACGAGTGGGAATTGACCTGTATGGTCCTCTTCCCAAATCATCGCAAGGAAACCACTGGGTTGTCGTCGCCATTGACCATCTGACACGCTACGCTGAGACTGCCGCCCTGCCCCACGCAGATTCTCACGAAGTCGCATCCTTTATTTTACATAGCATAGTACTGCGGCATGGATCTCCTCGCGAGCTACTCAGCGACAGGGGAACAGTTTTTCTATCCCAAGTTGTCGAAAACATTCTAAGAGAGTGTAATGCTATTCATCGTTGCACGTCCGCCTATCACCCCCAGACCAACGGCCTTACGGAACGTTTTAATAGCACACTTTCAGATATGCTTTCCATGTATGTCTCCCAGGACCACGACAACTGGGACCGTATACTACCTTTCACCACTTTCGCCTACAACACCGCCACTCAAGACACGACACACTACTCCCCTTTTATCCTCACATATAATCGCGAAGTGTCATGCACACTGGACACAATCCTGCGTTATCGACCAGATGTTACCGAGCATACCACCTTTGCCGAAGACATGAACCGCGCAGAAGAATGTCGGCAGTTAGCTCGTTTTCGCACATCTGAGCATCAGAACCACGAAAAGCACCGTTATGATGACCATCACCGTTTCGTAACCTACAACAACGGTGATTTGGTGTGGGTATGGATGCCCATGAAACAGCCTGGACTTTCTTCGAAACTTCTCCGCAAATATCATGGCCCTTACAAAGTCCTAGAATCAACATCACAAGTCAATTACAAGGTGGAACCCGTCCCCCTCCCAGCGACCGTCGCCGTCACCATCGAGAGATCGTTCACGTGTCACGGATGAAGCCCTACTTCTCCTCAGACCCCCAACTCCTTCTGCCAGGATGGCACCATCCTGATGGGGGGGAATTGTAGCGAAGACGACGCTGTGCGATGGGACCGGGGAAGAAGACAACGATCGCGCGCGCCTTTTTTGATTTTCGGCTATACTTCGTTTCAGCTTGGGTCCAGACGCAGCCGATGCTACAACCGCGAGCTGCGGGCTTTCAGCGTCCCTGCCAAGCACGCGCACTCGTGCAGTGCAAGAACTGTTCAGGGCCACATGCTCGCGCTCATAGCATCGGCTGCGTCTGGACCCAAGCTGAAACGAAGCATAAGAGGCTGGGCAGACGGTAGTAAAGGCGGACCTGTCCTGACTCCCACCGCCAGGTCTTCCCTGTACGCTACATATATATATATATATATATATATATATATATATATATATATATATATATATATATATATATATATATTAGGATACTCCCGTTCAAATAACTTCATATGTGACGGCTATATTATACCGAAAAAAATGGAGAAACACAGCGGCAGTGCCCTTGACAGGTCTGCCCTCGCTTGGTGTTAGATTAAAGACGTCATCTGTAATGCAGCAAGACCAGCGTGCAAGATCTCTTGCTTTATTTTCGCCACTCGCAGAGGCACCGGCAAATTTTGGTGTGTTCCGCCGCTGTTTACTGTGCCTCGCCATGTCCTTCTAATCAGACGGGCAGCGCAAGTGAAAGCTTCTCTATATCATCCTACTCATTTTGGACGTCATTCCGCTAATTCGGTGTACCAAAGCAAGGTAACACAATCGCTTGTGTGACGATTGAACCACACCGACATACATACACTAAACATTGTAACACCCTTAATTGTGTAGAAAGAGTGTAAGCAAACATGTACACGTTACCCAAAAAAGTAACTAAATACCGTTACTCGTTACTCACTCAAAAAGTAACTAAATACGTTACTCGTTACCGATTCTCAAGAGGAACGCGTGAGTTACCTCAAAAGTAACGAGTTACTCTTCACGTTACTTTGACGACCAAGTACACAACAGTTTTTGTTTTATGGTCTTTGTTTTCTTTTTAGTAGTCGTTGCCCTTAAGCAGTAGCTGCCTCTCGAAGTTTTCATAAGTTATGCTTTCCCGCTTCCTTAAAAGTACAACTCCGGCGACGCTGAAGAGTCATTCTACGGACGCGTTCGAAGGAACGGCAGTGTTGTGCTTCAGGAAGAGCTGGTGAATCTTCGGAACTGCGCCTTCATTAGGGAGTTTTCGTAGACCACGTTTCTCCCTCCGCTAAGCCCTCCGCAACGAAGCAGCCGCTACTGCGCCGGCGCGCCGATGGCTTTGACTGTAGAGTTCCGGCTCGAGTGGCTGTTTGCGGAGAGCGTTGCGGGACAGCGGAAACGATCTACGAAAACTCCCTATTGAGGACAGCGGGTAATGGGTTCTGTGCCTTCCCGTGTTACAACCTCTGGGGTTACATTCGGTCCGTACCCGGTTCTACGAGGTTCACTCAACCAACGAACATTTTTCTATCGCTGGGTGAACGACATTCCCAGCAGTAGAGTTCACTACAGCAATGTTTATCGCTGGACACGTCAGTCAAGCTGTTCAAATGACTTGTTCGCATAACCGTTGCTGTAACGTCATACTGGTTAGTCTTTTTTTTTTTTTTTTTTGGGGGGGGATGTTCTCCTACCGTTTTCGCACTGGCCGCATACTCAGTTTAGAATAAACACAAGGCCGTTTAAGCGGTGTTGTACACGTTACTCCTCAAAAGTAACGATATGCCGTTACTCGTCACTTGGCCTTAAAAGTAACTAAATACGTTACTCGTTCCTTTTTTAAAGAAGTAACTAAATACGTTACTCGTTACCGAAAATATTAACTAGGTAGAAGTAACTCGTTACTTGTAGCGCGTTACGTACATGACTAAGTGTAAGTTTGGAAGAAAGAAAAACACTTTTTACATGATTTCTTAATATCGGTGGGTGTGCTGACATTTTGCACCCTTTACACGCCTTTCTAAACATTCACCTGTAGCGATGGTGTCTGAAATCGTTTAAAAAGGGAGTTTGGGCAAATTTTACGCCTTTTATTCACACTGTGTGAAAGGGGCGTAATAGTGATGCAGTCGAATACACCCGTTATTTCATAGCCGTTCAAGTTGTTTTCTTGGCGAAAGTGTTGCTGATGTACGGATGTACAAACATCGACTATAATTAATCGCCACACAGAATTCGCGTATGATTAGGAAGTGCTAGAGAATAGTTTTTGCAAATCCGATCGAACTCTCCGTTCGATACGGGCCGAAAGTTACGTGTCGAGCGTGCATCAGTTTGATCAGTTCACACTTAATTCTAAAAAAACCGTCTCAGCTCGCAAATTATGAGCGAACACGTGGAAATATAAAGTCCAGGCAGCACGCATTATTGCGCCGATATTGGCCTCTAATCGGAAAGATTGGGCCGATACCATTTTGGTCCACCCAATACCCACGTAGAATGGGATGGGTCGCGCCAACGCCATCATGGCATACCGTAGGCGACGCCATTTTTGGAAGAATGTCAATAGTGTCCTTTGTGATTCGGCTATGCAGGCAAGGTATTTCTATTTTTTGAATACCTCAGACAGCAAGATGAAGCAAAACGGAGTCTGCTTACTAGTAACCAGAGAACGACCTCCTGCGCTGAACCTTCGAACAAACCGTGGCGCCCTCATTTCGGGTACTACAAACTCACCAAACTGGGCCTCTCACACACTATAGCACCTTCACTGAAATTTTATCTTTCTTTGTATTTCTCAAGAAACAATGCCGCAAGACAATCGAAAGTGCTGTATTCATTATAGCCCCGCAAAGGTACGCGATTCTTATCTCTGCGTGGCGACACCAAAATATATAATGTCCCGACGCTTTTTTTTTCTTTTGGAACGTGTGAAACCGTGTTTTTTGTGTCATGCTCTAAGCGTCCTAGCTTTGTCCCGTGCTTCGATGGCGTTAGAATTTGTATTTTACATTTATTTCGTGACCTCGCGGTCCGCATCTGAACAGGCTTGCTTCTACATGTGTGGCGGTTTGAGACACTTAAGTTTGTACTACGCAAAGGAAGTCCTGGCGAGTCCCATTTCGCAATCCAGCCTCGGCAGTGCAGGTGGCCATTCAAAGCAGCAGAGGGAGGTTAGCTGTTTTGTCCAACCCACTTTGACCTCGTCTTCTGATTAGCCTCCACATCTTCTTTTGCGGCTTCGTGTGGCTGTGAGCGAGTGTTAAAGCTGCTTTTAGCGAATCAGAGGGACGGAGCGAAACACGTGACCGCTCGCCATAGGACAAAAACGCTTGGACGAAAATATGTCACGTGACTCGCTCTACGCGCTGAGGGCTGACTGGGGTCTTAGTCTTCGCCTTCTTTCAAGTTGTGGTGAGTTGTAGGGGCTACGTAGGTCCGGTTTCCAAACAGGCGCCCGTCAGTGTTCTCCTGTTTTTCGCGCGTTGCAGTCGCGACCGTGGTGTTTCGTCGTGAACGGTAGGAATACATACTTGCTAAATTTTCGTTAACGGGCTTTTATTTCTTCGGAGTCTATGAAAATATTGTGCTGTGTTTGTTGGACGCGTTTTTACAAAGTGCTACCCATCGGCGGCTACGAAACTTCCGTTGAATTTGATCGGCCGCCTTCGCCTCAACATTGTACTTCCGCAGTATTGTGCTGCCCAAATCGAATTATGCATCTATCACGTCAGAGAGCTGTTCATCGTCGACTGCGAGACTTCCATTTAATGTGAGCGACCGCCTTCAGCCTCGGCATTGTGTTTGTTTGATCCTTGACGTTGTGTTATGGTGAATTGTTCTGTGCCGCCCGATTCAGATTTCGGATATATTACGGATTACATGAGATCGCTGTTTAATTTGTATGTACTCTGCAAGCATGGTTCTGATAGTAGTCCTGCTTACGTCTCAATGGACCATTTTACAGTTTACAAACATGAACGGCCGCTTACGTTTCAAGCAACTCCCGGTCGTTCTGTCTTTACAAGCCTGTTGAGATTTGCTTACGTCACCAGTGCTAGAAAGCATAAGTGCTGCACTAAATGTAAAGTTGGAGATTTAATTAGTGCCCTCGGTTGCAAAATTTAAAGGGTTCATGAAACAATACCCGGTTCGAATGTTCAGGATCTTACAGAAGTGTACTACTCCTAGTCCGGCCCAACTATACTCAAACAAACCGGCATTTATTCAGAAGCGTCTTGGTCGTGCTAAAATTTCGAAGATAAAAGGGAAGTATTTCTTTCAGTCTTGCCTTCGCCAAGTTTGATGACGCGCGCCTGAACGTAGCTTTGCCAAGTGGCACGCTCATAATTGCACGCACTTGACCGCACAAGAAATGATTTTGTTTAATGCTGGAGAGGCTTATCGTGAATCTTGTGTTTTCGTCTATGCGAGTCGTAGCAATCGAGGTGTTCAACATGATGTCGTTAGCGTCGATGAACGAGGGACGATGTACGAAAGCTCCCATTTAACTTGAATAGAACATCCACGTGGCTTCATTTTCGGCTCAATACCAGAAGAAACAAAGCTTGCCGTAAAGTTGCTTTGGGGTCCATCGCCCTTTTTGGCCTAGGCTTTTGATGCGTGTAGAAAAAAAAATTGTAGGTTTAGGCGAAGGAAAGCCTTACTAAAAGTTTGAGTGCATTTATTTTAAGCCTTTAAGAATTTCGAAGCTTTGTCAAGAAAACTTAACATTAGCTTACAATTACTCGCGTTTCAGCTGTGGATATTCGTTTGACGGAAATTCGCGAAAAAAAGTATAAAATCCACGCACGTATTTCTGGATTGAAAAAAAAGTGGTCCACGTGTTTCAACTTGTTGGCATTCATTTCTCCTTAAACCCTTTCGATGAAGTGCTGTGGGAGTCTATGCCCTATTCAATGGATGTGTTACACATTTTGTATTGCCTCTTCTATCGTAAATAAATGAGTGTTACTGCGCAGGCGAGCTAGGGAAAGATCATGGTGAAAAAACGACGAGAAAAGGAACAAACAATTGGGACGACTCAACTAATCCAGCAGAAAAGCTCACCGGAGATAAGATCACCGGAGAAATGCTCACCGCAAAACCGGTGGATGTGGAGAAAAGCTCACCGGCCATTGAGCGTATGCGGAGAAAAGCCGACCGATTTTTTTTCGTATTTTTATATGGAGGCTGTTGGGTAATGCGTAATATTTATCAATTTATTATCATTAAAATTCGTCAACTTTCTTAAAAGAAAATGTCTTTTTGCATTCTTTGTTAAGCTTATTGGGTATATTGCTCTCAAAATTATAACTGCGGGCGTTTGTTTTTTGTGGTTTACTCTATTCAATGAAAGCCTAACTGAAAACTTCATGAACTTGACGAAAAGGAAGAAAAAGTTAGAAAAATTTATAACTCTGCCCAAAACCCAGAAATCAAAACTGTAAATGCCGAAAATCCGAAAGTTCATGTGCAACAAAGTGGTGCCTGAAATTCTCTTTGAAGCTTTTGCTAACTTCTGAAAACATGATACAACAGTCAGAGGGATATCAAGGTTTCTTTCTTCCACGGACATGCACGTTTTCTAGCCGTTCGTTATGGTGTTTCAACATGTTGTCTTCGTGTGATAGTGCCCTTCTACGGCGAGCCACCCATGACCTTCAGAGCTGCAAACCGTCATCGTTGTTACTCGTGACCTATATAAGAACTAGTCTTATGTAAGGTAGCGAATTGGGCGACTTGGTAAACGTTATACATGATGAAAACCGCTCAAAAGACAACGACGGAGTGAAGACAACAAACACGACAGGACGAAGCTGTTCTCGCAACTAAAGTTTTGTTAGTGAAATTAATTGAAATAAAACAGCGTAGCCGACACTGATTACATCAACAAACGCATACTTATCTATCAGGCACTACACAATCTTTGGAGCGGAAGCGGTTCACACACCGCTATTCATATTAGCTCGCAAAGAACAAACCTCTTTTTCTGATAGCTACCTACGGCGCACAGTCAGCTGTCGATGAATTGTTGTCCTTCTTACAGGTGTCCGATGTTCTGATTTTATACTTGCTGCTTCATTAATAAACAACTTGGGTGATTACTAATTTCTGAGGAATTAGTAAATATGCCTAGTGAACTTCAAGTATATTACAAAAAGGAGTGCATATTTTTAATGAAGTGACGAATTCGAATTGTGTTAAATTGCCACGTGTGACGCAGAATCCGCTAAGCTAAGAAAAACTTTTAAGAAATCGGTGAGGTTTTCTCCTCATCCGCTCACAGGCCGGTGAGCTTTTCTCCGCATCTGCCGGTTTTGCGGTGTGCTTTTCTTCGGTGAGCTTTTCTCCGGTGAGCTTTACTCCGTTTAGCTTTTCCCCGGTGAGCTTTTCTCCGCCGCCCCAACTCAACACGTTTCAAAACCTTTTGTGACAGTGTTGTGTTGTCCCAATTTTGTCCCAACAAACCTTTTTCTCAAAACTTTTTGAGACAGTGCTTTGTTTTCCCAATTTTTCGTCACTAGTCCCAGTTTTTTCACCATGCTCTTGTAGCTGCAGTGCACACTGTTGGAAGGGTTTACTGCTCCCATCATACCCTAATTAAATGGTGTAATGCAAAATCAAACCTTTTTTGAGGGAGTGCACTGCTGCCATAACACCCTTATAAAAAGGTGTAGAGCAGTATCGCACTTTTCTGTGAAGGGTGTAAGGAATTACAACAGTTTTTGAGGGAGTGAGAAATAACACTTTTTTTCTAGGACGTTTTTGTACACCAATCAGGGGTGAGTTAAGACCCATGCCATTTACACTAATAAATGTGCGAAAATGTTTAGTGTGCACCCCTGATTCTGTATTGCCGGGGTGTTGCCTTGTTAGGGACTCAATAATGGTGACGTGCCGTTTCTCACGAAAAGCTCCCATTTTTGCCGACAATAGCTAGATGCGGCTCAAGGGGTCTTCTTTTGGTCGGCCTAAGTAAACACTTGAGGTATGCGATCCGTTCGTAATAGCGTCTTCAGTTTCGCAAAAGGACCAGCCTTGAAACAGCACGTCACCGAATTGTGGGTCGTAAAATCTGTAAAAACGCCACTTGCTTCTTTATGATGGTCATTTCGTGTTCCTTCTTTTGGAAGACGTCGCAAGTTTTTTTTTTCTCCCGGCGCGACACAATCTTCATTGACTGTCTGAAGCCTGGACCCTGAAATGGTCATCACTAAGCACCTAGCCTACAACTCGTGCAATGACTGTTCTCAACCGCAATCTTGACACTACCACTTCGCACACAACTAATTGTTATAGTTACAACTCCCTCAATTGACTATAATTTCGCCCTTTATAAACTTGTAAAGAGAGGAGAGGGGGTCAGTAGGAGCGTCAAGGCGCCAAGCAAAAGGCGCGGCTGGTGCGAAAAGACGCTTTATAAGGACGTCAAACAGTGTACCCTTTGCGACGCGGAATAAACAACGCCACAATCTCGTGAAGAGTACAATATTTGCAGCCATCAGTGGTCTAGTGGAAAGAAACTTAAGCTGTTTATATTTGGCATATTTGAAGGGGGCGCATCCACCTTCAATTAATTTGTTTACATATTTACAGGGCAAACTAAAACAGAGTCGCTTGGAGCGATGTCAGGTGCTGGAACCCTGGAAGATCTTTGTTGGCCCGCGCTGCGTGCCTCGTGCCGGCTTTTCGTCTTCTTTTTCTGCGCTTCCCTGGGAGCTGCTACATGGTTCCCCCTAGTGAGGAGCTCGATGAAACGAACAATCTTGTTGGTGAGGCGGCGATAGAGTTCTCGGAAAGTTCTAGCTCGTTGTTAGGTAGATGAGCTGGTTTAAGTCAGTCCAGGTCACCGTGGTCCAGGTACACGATTTCTTGTCGGGCCTGTATGGACAAAGTCATTGTTTTTTCGTGACGTTCAATAACGGAATATGGTCCGTCATAAGGACAGTGGAGGGGACGGTTCACCTTGTCGTTGCGCAAGAATACATGGGTGCAGTGTTGTAAGTCAGGGCTCACGAAAACTTTGTGCGACGGTTTTCTTGGAGTGGTTGGTTGGATGTTCTCTAGAGTCAAGGGTAGTCGGTTGGCGTAATGATTTGTGTCTGTGCAGTGCTGTTTGTTTTCGGTGTGAACAAAATTATCCGGGAAGCCGAAGAGTCGTGCCATATACCAATTCAGCTGAACTGCACTGAAGGTCTTCTTTGACTGCGGTCCGGATTCCTAACGGTACCACTGTAAGGATTTCGGTCCATGGTTCTGTAGAGTCGTGCGCCCGAATCGCAGCGTTCAGTTGTGCGTGGAATCGTTCCACTAAGCCATTTGAGGATGGATGGTAGGCTGTCGTCCTGATGTGGTTCGTGCCGAGTATGGAAGACAGTTTTCGGAACAAATCTCTCTCAAACTGTCTACCTCCGTCCTTTGTTATCGATGATGGCACTCCGAAACGGCTGACCCACATCGTGACGAAGGTGTGAGCTACGGTCTCCGCGGACATGTCTTTCATGGCCATTCCTTCCGGCAACCTCGTAATCCGGTCCATACACGTAAGTAGGTAGCAATAGTCACATGAGGGTGGTAGTGGTCCCACGATGTGCAATTGAACATTGCCGAACCGTGCATCAGGAAGCATGAATGTACCTACAGGAGTTAGGTGTGGCAGTGTACTTTAGCACGTTGACATTGTGAGCATGTCCTACCAAAATTTCGAACATCGGTGTTAATTTTCGGCCACACGCTTCGAGATTAGACAAGATGTTGCTACGCGCGTATACCAGGGTGCGAGAGCTAGTGGAGGGTGTCAAAAACGACTTGCCGAAAAGGTGTCGGTACGTAGGGCCGAGGACGACCGGTAGAAAGGTCACAAAGAAGTGTTTGGTTACATTCAGGGATTTTAATTTCTTCCAGGACTAATGCTGTTTAGGTAGAGCTAAGGTGTTGAAGCTCTTGATCGCCGTTTTGTGCTGCAGCAAGGTTGAGGTAGAGCGTCGCCATTTTAGTGTTGACAAGCGTCGTCGGTACCGAAGCACGGTGGAGGCATCGGAGAGAGCCGTACGGGCAATGTGCGATAGCGCAGTAACTGTTTTCCGCCTTCCGACCATATTAAGTGGAAGAACACTTTAAACAACCTACCGTAACTGTCTGAGAAAACTCTGGAGGCCTGTGCACGCTGATGACAACCTCGTCGAAGCAGCGGAGTAAGTCCTACGCCTTCGCTGTGGAAGCTTACACACTACGGGTTGTCGCCAGCGTGTACACAGGGCTCCGAAAAGACTAGGCCGTCATGTCTTTCATCTTTGAGAACACTTTTAATTCTTTTTCGATGCGAATACGCTTGAAGTCGTACTGTTTAGCGGTATACTGCTCCACACGAGTACATGACTCATGATTAGTTGTTTTTTTTGGTCCTGGTGGAAGGTTTTGGGTGGAACCTTCTGTGTTCTTCTAGAAGAAACTGTGCCCTGGCAATATTTTTCAAGCGTTGCAAAGGGCTAAAATTGATTTCAGATGGCATTGGCCTTAATCACAGTTGACGGATGTTGCGCTATTAATGAAAATTTGTTCAACCCTAACAGAATAACTGAGGTGACGTTCTGAAAACTACCCCCGAGCTTCTTTGCACTAAACAAAAGTTCTACCTCGGCTGCCAGAAAAAAAGAAGGTTGTAAAGTGAAGTTGGCACCGCTTGTGTTGCTTCATTCGACGTCCGCAACGTAAGTTTTCGCCGCCGCCGACATCGAAGCTTTAGCCACTGCGATTAACCTAACCATGCCACTGTTAACCATACGGATCTTCAGTTATGGTTGGTGGCGTAGATTATTCAGACTGAAATATTTTTGCTTCGCTTAACAGCCTTGGTCTCGTCCGCATGCATTGAACTGCTTGCTGATCAAGAAAAAGGCAGGTCCACACTACAACGTACATAAAAAATGAAGGTCATAAACAAATTCGGTACAACATCGTGAAAAGATTAGGGCCCAGTTCAATAGTTGTAAATGGCTTCACGCTGCGCGATAACGTCGGCATTTTTCTTCGCGTTCTCACCGATTGTTTTTGTCAAAACCTGCGTCTCAAGCAACAAATAAAAAAAGGAAAAAAAGGTGAATAAGGGAAAAAGGTGAAAAGAAGAGGAGAAGCGGGCGGAGGAGGAGGGAGGAGGAGGATATGAGGGGAGGAGCTCGAAGGAGGACGAGAGAGGAGGTGGAGGAGAAGCAGGGGGCAGGTGAAGAGGAGTAGCAGCTCTTGAGGAGGAGGAGAAAGGTGCTGAGGAGAGGGTATACCCCTCCTTCCTCCTCCCCACCTCCTCATCGTCCCTGCTATTCCTGCTTCCCTCCCCCTCCTCGTGCTCCTCCTCCTTCACCTCCTCCTCTCCTCCTACTTGGAGCACCTCCCCTCATTTCCTCCTCCTTCCCCATCCCCTTCTCCTCCTTCACTCCTCCTGCCCCTTATCCTCATTTCTCTCCTCCTCCCCCTCCTCCTTCTTCCTCCTCCCCCTCGTCCTTCTCGTCCCCCTCCTCCCCTCCGCCTCGTCCTCCTCTCCTCCTCCTCCTGCCCGAGTGCCGCATTTAAGGAAATTTCCCATAATGCACCCCACGGTTACGCCGACGCCGACGGCGAGGGCGACGCCGCTCAAGCTGGAAGCGGGCGCCTAAGAGCTGCACTCTAAATGGTGAACCCTGTTCACGTTCGCGTTCACGTTACGCACGAATCGAAGGTTTATCGCTGCATCCGCAGCGGAACGCAGCAATCGTTGGCATGGCATCTTTCGCACGAAGCTCAGTCGCGTGTTTACATGGGGACTCTGCCGGTCGGGTATCTGGCTTCGTTTTAGAGCGCAGCTCTTAGGCGCCCGTTTCCGGCTTTAGTGGCGTCGCCGTCGCCGTCGGCGTCGCCGTCGGCGTAACCGCGTGGTGCATGATGGGTAAATTTCCCTGCTAAATTTAGCGGAAAATTTTCCCCGCTAAATCTAGCGGAAAACTTTCCCAGCTAAATCTAGCGGAAAATTTTCCCCGCTAAATCTAGCGGAAAATTTTCCCCGCTAAATTTAGCGGAAAATTTTCCGCGCTAAATCTAGCGGAAATATTTTCCCGCAAAATTTAGCGGAAAATTTTCCTCGCTAAATCTAGCGGAAAATTTTCCCCGCCAAATTTAGCGGAAAATTTTCCCTGCTAAATTTAAAGGGGAAAATTTCCCCCTCCTAGATTTCACGTGACACCGAGGCCACGTGGCCCCTACCCCTCCCCGAGGTCATGTGACCCTCCCCCCCCCCGTGCCTTCCCCTCCTCCTCAAGAGCTGCGCTCTAATCCGGCGTTACAGGGAGTTGTAAACGGCTTTCATTTTTTCGCCACTAACAAGATGGCGGACGTAGTTCTCGGCGAGCTACTAGATGGGCTCTACATTTCGCATATGGTCTATTGCCTCTCGGTGTCAAAATGCCACGGAATATGCATTACTGCCATCAACACATTGTACTATGATGTTTAACAGTCGTACATAGAAGGAGTTTCCTACGAATGCAATATGTTTCCTACCAGAAAATTATTATATCTAGTGTAATATACCTATTTTCACCTCAAGTGGAGATGGAACCGACGATTTGAGCTAATTGCAACAATCAGAGAGTCAAAAGCGCAACATCATGGTGTTCGTCATCTTCTAGCAGGTTTTCTATCATGGATGGACCAATCAAGAGCAGATAGAACCTAGTGACCCACGTTTCTGATGTGGTTGGATTCGTCTCATTAGCTCGTAGCGTCGGCAGTGTGCGTACTTAAGCTACAAAAAACTCTATCGTAAAAACAGATTTCGGAATGTAATTTAAAATAAAGTTGCGTATACTTGTTCGCTTTTTCATTAAATATAAATTCAGCGAGATTATCTTATACTTGCGGAAAACCTGTGTTGCTATGAACTTAAAGCTATAAGTGCACGTGAGCTTCCGTACCTTTAGTACCAATCAAAGTTATGAACGTTCACGATTTGCATTTTCAGGAACGGCCAATACAAATTTTGCCAGTTGAGTGTAATTTACTTATAACGACACCACATATAACGATGTTCCGTTTATAACGTTTACTTTCTATTTAATTTTTCATATCGCGTTGGGTCTATGGCAAAATAAATTACATAGAGCAATCCGATATATTACGCCTATCTGCTGTAATGATTATAAGAGAGCTGACAGGAATAAAAAGACGGACAAAAATGAAACTATGAATAAGAAAAACGCCAAGCGAACGACACTCATCCTGTCACGTTCGAATGCGATAAGGAGACGCATAGTTGTACGAATTTAATTGTAATCTTTTACATTTATCTATAACTTTGTTACGGAATTATTACATATTTTCTAGAGTAATTTTAAAGTAATTCCCTTACATATCTACGCAACGGATTCCTTGTAACCCTTCCCTTCGTATAAGCAAGTGAATGGAAAAAAATAAGAAACATTTGCTACACGAGAGCACTGAACCCTAATCCATTTCTGTAAATAAGGTCAAACGTATTTTCTCTTATACTGAGTCAAGCTTGCAACCAGTGTTCCAGTGACGAATCACCCCACTTGACGAGTGTTCTGGTGACGAAGGGACCTCGTACAAGAGGGCCGGTGTGACCGCTTTTCCTGTGACGAGTTTTCCGGTTACGAGTGTGATTCTGACCAGTGGGCCGGTACTCGCTTTTATTCTCGTATTGTTGAGCGCAGTGACACTGTCAGCGCATTGACCAGCACAAAGGGATGATTGTCACTCTTCAGCTCCCCAAAGCCGTTCTTTACAACACCAAGCCCCTGCATTTGTTTGAGACTCCAACAAGAATGTCAAAAAACCCAAATAAGTATTTCTACAAAAAAATAAAAGTGGGCGCAAGCTTTATTTGTTTTTTAGACCCTTTGTTTTTTAATAACGTTCGGAGATGGAGAGAGGAGAACAACAAGTGATTGTGTGCTTCTTCGAAGAAGCTCGATGCGGTAAGTGCATAGACAAGAATTAGCAATGTCCTACTCGGTTATGCTGACTACGACCATTTTCATAATGTCACAAGACGAGACAACGCTCCGCCTACCCTAAAATTTACTTAAATAGATGTGATGATATGTGAAGTTGTTATTGCCACAAGCATCATCTTTCGTTGCTGCACACATATCATCGTCTCTTTGAAAACAGGATGTATTTTTTCTGCTTATTTCGACTTATGTGACTCTGTTTTAAAACATACTTAATTTTTTGTGCTCCAACTTCTAGGATTAGCACAATTTATTTGTTAATTTTAGCCAGGTTATCTGCATCTCCGTCACCCTTTTTGGGTCAGCTTTTTGGAATCCCAAGAAAAGCTCACCGGAGAAGAGCTCACCGCAGAAAAGCTCACCGGAGATAAGCTCACCGGAGAAAAGCTCACCACAAAACCGGTGGATGCGGAGAAAAGCTCACCGGCCATTGAGCGTATGCGGAGAAAAGCTCATCGATTTTTTTTCTCTTTATATAGAGGCTGTTGGATCACGCGTAACATATGTCAATTTATTATGATTAAAAATCGCCGGCTTTGCAACAAAGAAAATGCCCTTTTTTGTAATATTTGTTAAGCTTATTGTGTATATTTCTCGCAAATCAGTGATTTCGGGTGAGTGTTTTTTGTGGCTTAGTCTCTAAGCAACGAATGCCTAACTGAAAACGTTATGAACTTGAAGAACAGGAAAAAGTTCGAAAACCTAATAATGTCTGCCTAAAACCTAAAAATTCAAACTGTAAATTCTGAAAATCTGAACGTGGATGCGCAACAACGCGGTGCCTGAAATTCTCTTTGAAGCTTTTGTTAACCATTAAAAACAGGATAAAACAGTCAGTAAGATATTGAGGCTTTTTTCTTCCACGGATATGCAGGTTTTGTAGCAGTTCGTGCTGGTGTTTTCACACGTTGTCTTTGTGTGATTGTGCCCTACGGCGAGCCACCCATGGCCTTCAGAGCTGCACACTGGCACCGTTGTTACTTGTTACCTATATAAGAAATGGTCGTCTGTAAATTAGCGAATAGGGCGAGTTGGTAAAGGTTATGCATGATGAGAACCGCTCAAAGGACGACTACGGAGTGAAGACAACAAACACGACAGGACGAAGCTGTTCTCGCAACTAAAGCTTTGTTAGTGAAATTAACAGAAAGAAAACGCGTAGCCGACACTGATTACATCAAAAAACACCTACTTATCTTTTAGGCACTACACAAAATTGGGAGCTGAAATGGTTCCCACACCGCTATTCATATTAGCTCGCAAAGAACAAACCTCTCTATCTAACAGAGCTACTGACGGCGTACTGTCAGCTGTCAACAAAGCGTTGTCGTTTTTTACCGGTGTACGATGTTCTGATTTTATACTTGCGGCTTCATTAATATACAAAACGGGTGATTACAAATTTCTGAGGAAATAGTAAATATGCCTAATGAACATCAAGAATATTATAAAAAAGAGGACATATTTCTAATGAAGTGACGAATGCGTATTGTGTTAAATTGCCACGTGCAAAGCAGAATCCGCTAAGCTGAGAAAAAAATCTGTGAGCTTTTCTCTGCATCCGCTCAAAGACCTGTGAGCTTTTCTCCGCATCTGCCAGTTTTGCGGTGAGCTTTTCTCCGGTGAGCTTATCTCCGGTAGGCTTTTCTCCGTTGAGCTTTTCTCCCCCGCTCAGCATTTTGCGAGCACTTCGAAACTAGTAATTGTCATCCTTTTTTTTTTTGTTGCTGTTGGTACCCCAGCAGGACGCACCTTATCTCAAGAAGAGATTTTAACAAATAAGCCATAATGATGGCTGACGTAGACTTGAGATTATGTGCTTGAGGAGAGAATGTGGCCATTGTGTGGCTTAGTTCTCTGCTCTTCGCTGATCGTGGCATCAGCGGACGTCTATCTGGAGAACACCAGAGTAAACTGCAGTTGCTTTGTACTCCGTGTGTTTTTTTAAAGGCATCAAGAAAGCTACACACGGCAAACGTGCGTTTACATTTCCTTGTTTTGAGCGACATTCGAATTATTTGTTGTTTTAAATGGCCTGGTGTTTCGTTTTATATTACTTAAATTTATTTATTGAAAACGTGTTCTTGTTCACCAACGCCTCAACCGAGGCTCGACCTGTTCTGAACCGGAGGAAGAATAATATCAAGCGAAACCCTATTTGTTATTTAATTATAATGTTACCGGTACCAACTATGTTTTGCTCTCGTCTGGCAATATATGCCGGTATAGTAAGATGTACATAAATCAGTTCTTATTCCAGGTTTGGCCAGCTGTATGACGAAATCTACAGCTTCGCGGTTTCGACAATATAGAATTTTAGTAGATAGTTCCGATGACTCCGTTAACGATATCCGATACTCCGCCGCCGCCTTTGCGCATGCATCATATCTTTACTATGTACCGTTATTGGAGGTATCGGATGTATCGGAATGATCGACTAAAACCCTCGAATATCAGGCAGCGGCTGCAACGACGAAGCTTTGCTCAATCTTCGAGGTAAATAGTACTTCCATCTTCGCTGTAGAAGCTCACTGCAGAGCGTAAAGCAATAGGGCACTCCCATCTAGTGCATCAGTTCAAAGGGTGTTCAGCATAGCAGTCGACATCTTCAGTAAGGAATAACGAAACATGTTTGACGAGCTTTTTGAGAGCCAGCTGTTGCTAAAAATACTCAAGGTCAATAGCTTGAACAGGTGGCAAGAATAAGAACTTTAATGGCCCTAATTCCTTTGAGTTTGATTACTGTTGCACAATAATGTTGAAAGTGACGGCACTAAAGTAACGAATAACTTTGTAGGGTAACGGTCACTTACTTTTATTGGAGGGTAATTGTAATTTTTATTAATTACAACTTACCTTTGAGTATTTGTAAATGTATTTTCTTACTATTTTTAGTAACGTGTGCAAGTTAGGGGAGATGTATCGAAATTCACCCAGGCCTGATGCAGACCGCTATCATCATCTCCGGCGGTAGTCGTAACAGTTTTGAAGATGGCGTCGGCAGAATGTACGTTGTGAAACCGCATATATCGGCAGTTTCAGTGGAGATAAAATAGAGCAAACTGAAAAATTACAGTCAAGGATTAAAAAAGCCAGGACTCTTCTGCAAATACTTGTTCTCTTGCTGCCCGCCACCTCTTCCGCCGCGTGGCAACATCCCGGCTCCACGATCTTGATCGCCGCTGCCGCCGTTGACAAATGCGGCAAGAGAGTCGCCGACGAAATAATTTACGACGATGCCAACGACATCATCAGTGCCATCATCGACAATCGCCTGTCTCGAATTCACGCTCAAGTCGTTTATGTTGCGATTCACTTATTGGTCGATTTCGTAGATCAGATAAGACTTCGGGCTGCAGACGGGTAGCAGCTTGATACCTAGCGCATTAATACGCGTACGAAGTTTCCCTTTCCGCATTTTGTGTACGATTTATAATAATTGCTCATATAAACTACTACACAAAGTATATGTTCAATTTGAGCCTGATAATATATGAAATCATCAGGATGTTGCGTTGCTGAGGAATTTGTTCCATCCTTCAGCATGTGGTAATATTTCAGGAACTTTCCTGGGCTAGTCCAGATATAACGATAAAATGTACCGATAGGGCGCAGGATACAAATGCATGCGCCCCATCGGGGTTGATTAAGCTTATGGTGTCTACTTAATTGCAGCGTAAGAAAGCTGAAGACGGTCCTGGTCAACATTGACCGACGTTCTTACCATATGAAGTGTAACAAAGTAGACAAAAACGGCATATTTAAAAAAAATAGCTCATCTGCACACGAATCGCCCTTAATAAGTGGCTAAAGCCAGAATAAATATAGAACTTACGGTGTTTCTGCAATAAAAGTGAAAATATAATTGCAGTTACTATAAAAATAATTCTGATTATGTTTTCTAAAAAAAGTGACATTATTTAAACTTACGAATTTCTTGAAATCCACGTTCCAAGGCAAAGGCCTCACCTTCGTCTTGCTCTGAGTAAACAGGAGAACGCTAAATCTCTAGGTGTTCTACATTCCACTACAGTTACAAACATTTTTGTGGTGTTTCCTTTACTTTCATTTGATCTATGTTTTTTTAATCTTACTTGTAGGTTTTTGTGGAGACGCCTAATATGTATGACGATAGCAACCGCCGATCTACACAGCACACCACAGGCATTTTTTATTCCAGCCAATACGTTGCTTGGTTTACCTTTTAAAAGCGATAGGCTACTATAAGAACCCTCTACGGTTCCCAGATAAAGCTATGGCTTTATCTTCGGCGACCAAACATCCTTGATTATTCGTGTTTGTCGCACCGTAGCAAGGCCAAGAAAGGGATTGTCAGCAACAAAGTGGAGCGGTTGTTTCATGATATTGCGCGAAAGTACAATGGTGTTCCGCCCTGCGGAGTTCTGATCGGGAAATACGCGGTGCGCTAATACTCCTCTTTGTCTTTCAACCTTTCACTAGTAGAAACAAAGACAGCGTGGAAGGGAAACATCTTCGTATTTGTAGAATAATCTAGCACACGGTGAGGCATTTCGAGTCTGATAATCAGTGCGACACCATTTCAAAGCGATGTATGCACTTCTCCCAAACAAAGGCGTGGATAAAGAAGGAAAGTCGTTCATACACACATAATTTCTCCTCCACGTGTCACATTGCATACCAATCTCATATAGAGTGCGTCGTTAAAATACCCACCGTGTGCTATCGCATCCATATTACAATGAATGAAATATCAAAGCCATGCATTTTATTCGCTCACGTGTAGAAGTTCCAGATCTAAAAAAACACTGATGATGGAGTGACAGAGCCGACCTTTTATAATTTTAGTAATTAATCACCTTGTTACTTTACAAATGTGTGGTAGAGTAGTCATGGTAGGGCGATGAGCAATTATAAACTGGATATTCTTCTGTTCTGGAAACTTTAGATATCGCCAAATGAAAGGCGCGCCTATCCTACAAAATCATCTCAAAAGTGGTCGAAATTTCTAGCTGCTGCACCACGTATCAAAGTCCTTCATAATTTCGCCGTTTACTTTAACCATCTATTTGACGCGAAGGCTGAGTCCGCGTTCAGTGTGAACTAGGCTTCGCTCCTATTGAAATCGAGTCCTGCGAGAGCGTTTCACGAAGACTCAGATTCGACCAGACTTTTTGGTGCCCCAAAATAAACAATATTACGCTATGTTTTTTTTTGTTTTTTAAGGCTCTAGTGCAGGGTTTAATTTAAGGGACACGGAGGGGGGGGGCGTGAGATTTTACCCCCCCTCCCCCATGTCTCTGCCCTAAGCGTGCCAGCGACATTTTCGCTAAAAAATTGACATACACAACCTTTTTTTTTTCTTAGGACATGTGTTTTTGGTAAGTGACGAATTTGAGATTAACAAATTATATGTGGGAAACACTTTGCCCTTTGTGTCACACCCAACTGTGACGTCGAAGATCTCCGCAGACATTTGTTACTCCCTCCCTTAAAGCCTGACCGATAAATCCGCCCCTGGTATTGATACACATTTTTTATCACGTAAATCAGAACGAAGAAATATGAACTATGATATATCTCGTGTTCTCGACCATATGGAGCGCACCTTCGCCAACTTAGTAAAAATAATAAAAAAACAAAAAAATTTTGAAATTTAATAGATATAAAATATATTGATTAAATATAACCCTGCCTGTGTCTTTCTTAATCCAACCTCTCGTTCTTTGGGTTGTTTTAATTTTCAGGAGAGTGATACATTTATTCAACACGGGCAAAGTGATATTTGCGTTGATCTTCACGATTTAACGCTAAGTTACGGTAGCCAGTGTTTTCAACCATAGCTATGCTGTGAGATGAAGAAGTTGAATACACTTACAAATTATTCTTCTATTAAAGGAGGATGGTAGGTAAACAAATGACAACTTATTTTAACATAATATCAGCTCCCTTTTCTATGAGTAACTTCAAAATTTACAAGTTTTTTTTTGTATTTCTGCTTCCACCTTGTTCAATTTTAATTCAGAAACACTAAAGAATGTGCCACTCACTAAGGAAATATTTATTAATGGTTTTATTGGTTAATGGGAATTTACGAACTGCCAAATATGAATAGAGTCATGACACCTTTCCCAGTAATTTCCCACAACGTTGGTTTTCTTCCGACCCAAAAATATAATAATTGCACATCTTATGTTGTTTAATAATTTTTATACACATGTGGTTTATATTTAATAATTCTCCTAAAGAAAAAAAAGTTAATTTTTTTTGACGGAACACAAAATTATGAGTATCGGTATAATATGGTGAGCATAAAACGATGACTGACAATAACATTTTATGAGAGGTACACGAGTTTCGAAGAAAATGTTTCTGATTAGTACAAAAAGAAAGTTCTTGAGAAATCGCAATTGGTAGTTTAGCTGCTCATGCAAAGTTTTAAAGCGCTACTGGTGCATCGTCTTCAACGTCGTTTTCATTCGTACTACCTAGTAAAGAAGTCCCTGGCACTCGGCTTCTTTTTCCTTTTTTTTTCTTCTAATATTCCGCAGGTGCCCGAAAGTAACATCTTTTTGGATTCTGATGGTTCATTCGGTGCAGGGTCGCGTCAAAAAACACGCGTATGTGTTACAGGAAACGCCTCAAACACGTTTGCTTTCTTGCTTCGTTGCCTTTGTTGTACAACACAGTTGCGTCGTACAAACTGTGGATGCTACGAAAAATGTGGTTTTCGGACACCTACGCCAGGTCAAGTTGTTTAGCTTGTTAAAAAAACAGATAACTTTTTTATTATGCTTTATTTGTGGTACGCACAAAACGTATATATATATATATTCTTAACGGTTTGCAACCGAAAAAAACTATGCAATCAATTAGTCCGTAAAATCACGCGCATTTTCATAGACAGATAGGTGTAGTACGCATCATTTTAGATGTCTTCTAGCACTCACTCTAGCATTCTCAGTTCGAGTGAGCACTTTGCATGAAGCTTCCTACATTTCAAGATAAGAACTCTAAAATTATATTTCGGTTTACTTGTTTGTTTGCCGTCCCCCTTGAACCTCATTTCACCGAGACGCAATGTTCATAGGATTAAAGAGGCAATAAACATAGAAGGTTATTATCGTACATTCAAATATACCGTGTTATGAATCGAATCGAGTACGGGTAATATATATTAATTTTAGAGCGCTTCGGGTTGGGTGGAGTCAGAATAAATGTTTTTCACAAAGTTAATTTAATTTTTTCCTATACCTTTGACCGAGACTGAGAAAGGGAGCGTGTTGCGCTGCTTACCTTGCAGAAAAATCTCCTCTTCATAGGTTTCTGGTTTGACAAAAATGTAAAATAGTAACAACCTTTTTTAGTACAAAGAAATATTTGCATATGCACGCTGTTCTATTTTTGCACTATATTCCATACTGTTGAAGTTCAAGTATGATCTATAGTAATATAAAGACAAAGCCGCATCGAGACGTTAATGCACATCCTCGATGCATCGCGGATACGAACGTGCTAAAACAAAATGTACTGCGTGTAGCTTCGGAACAAAGTCGCAGAAATCGCTCAGTAGGCATTTTGTGTCCCAATGGTACGAACATCGCAGTGTATCGCGCTACTACTGGGGTATTCACACAACAGAAAATTCTGCCACTTCGCCCCACGGATTGCGCGTCAAGTGATGCTGACGTCACGCCTTTCTTAGGCTCTGCGGTGAAGTCTAACTCCGTGAGGGAGGCAAAGAGGATGCTCATGTTGCGTCTGCACTTGCAGATTCGCAGGCGGATCCGCGGAGGCAGAAGGTGGTTTTGGAGCCGAGTCAATAAGTTCACTCGTCGTAGGTGGAAAATTTGGATCTTTTCCGGTTATAGTCAGACATTCCGCCAGCGGGATATTTTGGGAGTACTGCCCAGATCGAACAGACGACTAGGCATCCGCCAGATGTCGCATGTGAGTCATCTCTATGTCCACCGAACGTCGCTTACGCGCCATCTTTGTGTCCGCAATACCTGCAGTATTGACGTGCAGCTTAACTACCGATATAGGACGCGCCTCGTACGTGTACACGAACAAACAGTTTTGTCTTCAATCACTCCCAGAAATTTTTAAACCATTATCATTGCACACAACTTCTTATCGGCACATTGGGAAACCCAAAACGTGTCTGGGGAACGTATGGAATAAATGGAATAAAATTACACTTTTTCTAAGCCAAGCCAAAACTGATAAATTATACGCGAATGACCGTGGTAATCAGAGAGTTTTAGTTGATCGTTGCGAAGACTCCGATAACAATACCAGTTACTCCGCCGTCGTTTTTCCGCTTACATCGTACCGGTAAACGGTACCGTTAACGGGAGTATCGGACGGATTGGAACTATCTACGAAAACTATTTATTGATATGGAAGCCAGACTACTCCCAGAAGCATGCTCCCATGTGTACTTACGAATAAAACAGCGACATCACATAAACCGTGATACGTGCATATTATCGTCACCATATAAGAAGGCAAGCACAATGTCCAGAAAGAAGGTCGCCCGCATCCAGCCGAAGTTTTGCTGTCGAAAATGAGCAGTTTTTTTTTATAACACCCTTCTACGAAACGCAGCATAATAATTCTATAGACTCCGACGTCGATAGTTGACATTACCGTAAAGTTTCCATGGACTTGTTCCGGCCGTTCACGACAAAGAACGAATGCCGAGACTGCAAATCACTAAAAAGCAGCAAAACACTCAAGCGCACATTTCGGAACCCAGACCCACATGGCCCCCTACCCATTACCATGACTTTGCGAATTTCGAAGACAATGGCCCCAGTGAGCCCATAATTGTATCTAAGCAAGTTACGTGACATGTTTTCGACCAAAGTATTTTCGTACTACGGATTGCGGTCTTTTTTATCGCGCCACCTCTCTCACTTGCTTGAAGGGGAAGTCGCTTTCACTCACAGCCACACACAAAAAAAAGCTTGGACGCTTAACAGCAGGTGAGGTGTAAGGAAAAAGAGGCAGCTAAGGCCCACCGACGTCTTTGTCTGTTTTTCGAACTAAATGTAACTTATTTTTGTTTAATCATTTTAAGGCGCAGCTCTTTGGCGCCAGTTTCCGGGTTCCGTGGCGTCGTCTTTGTGTAACCGCGCTAAATTTTGCGTGAAAATTGACGTCAGATGGCCTGAACACCATTCCAATTCACCGCAAAATTTATTGGGGTAAATGACGTCACCTGACTTTGTGGCATGTCACCTATAAACAAATTCAAGTTTCTCCGCTGGATTCAGTGGGAAAAGTTTCGTCACGTGCCATCAACAGCAATTCATTTCCCCTCTAGATTTAGCGAGGAGATTTTTGTCACGCGTCCTCGACACCAATTCAGTGATTGGTGTCACGTCACATATGAACGAATACAGTTTTTTCCTTCGATTTAGCAGGAAAAATGACCTCACGTGACCTCAACAGAAATTCAGTTGCGCCGCTAACATTAGCGGGAAAAATTAAGTTACATGACTTGGTGTCGCGTCACCTATGAACGATTTCAGTTTCTCCGCTAGAGTTAACGAAAAAATTGACGTCACATGACCTCAACACCAATTCAGTTTCCTGCAAAATTTAAGAGGAAAATGACGTCACATGACTTGGTGTTACGTCACGAATGAACAAATTCAAATTCTCCGCTAGATTTAGCGAGAAATTCGACGTCACGGGACATCAAGAGAAATTCGATTCTCCCCTAAATTTAGCGTCAAAATTGACGTCATGTGGCCTCAAGAGCAAATTGATTTCCTCTAAATATGGCGGCGAAATCGACGTCACGTGACCTCAACACCAATTCAGTTTCACTTGTAAACTTTAATGGGAAAACGACGTCACATGACATGGTTTTACGTCACAAATGGAACATAATTTGAATTGCTCCGCTAGATTTAGCGAAAAATTTGACGTCACGGGACATCAAGAGAAATTCGATTCTCCCTAAATTTAGCGTCAAAATTGACGTCATATGACCTCAAGGGCAAATTGATTTCCTTCTAAATATAGCGGCGAAATCGACGTACTATGACCTCAACACCAATTCAGTTTCCCTGCAATATTTAAGGGGAAAATGACGTCACATGACATGGTGTTACGTCACAAATGAACAAATTTAAATTCTCCGCTAGATTTAGCGAGATATTCGACGTCACGGGACATCAAAAGAAATTCGATTCTCCCCAAAATTTTGCGACGAAATTGACGTCATATGACCTCAAGAGCAATTTGATTCCCTCTAAATATAGCGGCGAAATCGACGTAATGTGACCTCAACACCCATTCAGTTTCCCTGCAAAATTTAAGGGGAAAATGACGTCACATGACTTGGTGTTACGTCATGAATGAACAAATTCAAATTCTCCGATAGATTTAGCGAGAAATTCGACGTCACGGGACATCAAGAGAAATTCGATTCTCCCCTAAATTTAGCGTCAAAATTGACGTCATATGACCTCAAGAGCAATTTGATTCCCTCTAAATATAGCGGTGAAATCGATGTCACGTGACCTCAACACCAATTCAGTTTCCTTGCAAAATTTAAGAGGCAAATGACGTCACATGACTTGGTGTTACGTCACAAATGAACAAATTCGAATTCTCCGCTAGATTTAGCGAGAATTTCGACGTCACGGGACATCAAGAGAAATTCGATTCTCCCTGAATTTAGCAGGCAAAAATGACGTCATATGACCTCAAGAGCAAATTGATTTCCCTCTAAATATAGCGGCGAAATCGACGTAACGTGACCTCAAAAACCAATTCAGTTTCCCTGCAAAATTTAAGAGGAAAATGCCGTCACATAACTTGGTGTTAGCTCACGAATGTACAAATTTAAATTCTCTGCCAGATTTAGCGAGAAATTCAACGTCACGGGACATCAAGATTAATTTGATTCTCCCCTAAATTTTGCGACAAAATTGACGTCATATGACCTCAAGAGCAAATTGATTCCCCTGTAAATATAGCGGCAAAATCGACGTAACGTGACCTCTACACCAATTCAGTTTCCCTGAAATTTAAAAGGAAACTGACGTCACATGACTTGGTGTTACGTCACGAATGAAGAAATTCAAATTCTCCGCCAGATGTAGCGAGAAATTTGACGTCACGGGACATCAAGAGAAATTCGATTCTCTCCAAAATTTAGCGGCAAAATTGACGTCATATGACTTCAAAAGCAAATTGATTTCCCTCTAAATGTAGCGGCGAAATCGACGTCACATGACCTCAACAGCAATTCAGTTTCACAGCAAAATTTAGCAGGGAAAAGGACGACACATGACTTGGTGTCACCTCACCTCGGAACAAATTCAGTTGCTCTCTAGATTTACCGGAAAAATGGATGTCACGTGACCTCAACAGCAATTCAATTCTTCGCTAAATCTAGCGGGTAGTCGGATTGCTGTTGAGATCACGTGGCCTATATTTTTCAGCTAAATTTAGTGAGAAAAACATGGGAGGATGAGGAGTGTGGAGGTGGAGGATTGGGGGAGTGGAGGAGGAGGATGGGAGGGTCCGGAGAAGGAGAAGGGGAAGGTATGGAGGACGAGGAAATTAGGAGGAGGGGAGAGGGTACAGATGATGAGGAAGGGCGTATACCCTCCCCTTTCTTACCTCACCTCCCCTAATTTTGCTCTAGAAAGATTTGTAAAAGCGTTTTCTTTAACGTTGAATTCAAGTTTTTCTTAAAACCGACGTTCTGAGACCGACTCAAAACCGATGTTGAAAACCATGAGCCTCACTTCTGAAGCATCATAGCCTATCCCCAAATGACACTCACGTGATTCAATACGAACCGGCGGCGGCGGATACGTTATGTGAGGAAGGCAACGGCGCGACCTATTTGATACTTAAAAAGATGTCGGCTAGATCAAAATAACATCGCACAATTGTTTTTCTCAATTTGACGCTAATATATGCGCAGTACTCTGTAGTGCTTGGGCTAAAATACTGTTCAGT
>JAZHYW010011704.1:0-56922 GCA_037355805.1 Ixodes ricinus
GTGGAGTAACGTTTCCTTTCAGCCGTTCACGCGGCAATATTTATTACGAGCCACGGGTAAACCTAAAGAGTGACAAGGAGCGTTAAAAAAAAAACAACGAGAAAATACACCGCGTACGTTCCCTGCAGTCAACCCACACGCACACGCGCAGCTCGAACGCGCGACCGAGTTAAGCTCGTTTAGGCTCTAAACAGCGTCAACGTAACGGTGTTTCGAAGTACCATGCATCAAACAAAACGCGGTGCTTCCCTTTGACAAACTCTGGACCCCGTGTTGCAGCGCGCAAAGTTTGGCGGCGGGGCTTGTGCCGTGCCGTAGCCTATCTCGCGCGACCCAAACTTGGTGTCGCAGCGCTTGCCGAAGCACGCAGAGGGTGGAACCATAGTGTCCTCCCGAAGTTCATATTAATTAGGACCGTAGCACGATGAACTGGACTACGTGGTGTAGAGTGCGCGCGCCGCTAATCTCGCGTGAGGCTCCGAGACTGGAACTTCGGTAAACAGGGCGTGAATTAAGGGTCCTGGATGGTCTTTGAAGTTGTATTTCACAAACCTCCCCCCCCCCCCCCTCCGCGCTTCATGTTTTTATCCCTTATTTGGGTTAAACATGAGGTGTTCATAAATACCGCCGTCAACATTGGAAACTTTGCTCAGGCACTTGGGCGCTTTATTCGCGGACGCTAATATTGATTTTTACTAGCATTGATTTTAAGAGCGTCAGTCTTTCATAAGTTACTTAAACTCTCTGCGTTGCTTAAACTTTCAGCGGCAATAACAGGAACAAAAAGGCTCATTCATGCATTTGTGTTAAGAAAGGTATAAAACTATATTTACGAAGAACACGGCGGTTTTCTTCGTTTACGACTTTGCCAAATTTAATTAGAATTTTGTTTTATGACATACCATTGAATGTTTTCGGGGCGATTTGTAAAAGTGGTCTCATTCTCATTTTTTTTCAAAGGACGGTATATGCCGAAAATAATACCCGGAGAAGGGGAACAAGCGGGACGAAAGTCATTTTCAAAGTACCGCTAAAGGACCTCGTCCCCGGAACGTGACGTTACAAAAGGAGTTTTCGGAATCTGTGCTCACGCGCATATTCTGCGCCTATCAAAGCTATGCGCGCACTCTCGCTGTTTTTAAAGAAAGGGCAGAGGACAATGTCAGGACCGTCGTGGTCATGACTAGGTGCCGAGATGCCAGGGGAACATACCTGGCAAGGCCTGTGATTGCACTCGCGAGACCTCGAGCCGCCACGCTCTTGGCGGCCGAGACTGAATATTGACAATAATAATCCCTGGACAACGGGAACAAGGGAGACAAGGGACAAACAGAAATCTCCGAACACAGCTAGTATGATTGGTGCGCGACGAAAAAAAATCCGCCTGGTCCTGGTATCGAACCAGGAACCTCCCCATTTTCAATGGAGCGCTCTACCAACTGAGCTATCCAGGAGTTAGACGTCAGTGAGAGCAAACGGGTTTTATCAGCTGCCACCAGTTTAACACCAACAAGGATGAAGGGGTGCATTTTAAGCTCATGATTATAATGCAATTAATGCAACAGTACAAACGAACTAGACAAGGATCGCTGTAATTTCTTGTCCCTCGCTTGCACCTTTAGCATTATTCTATTATAATCAAAAGATACTCTTGTGACGTCACGACTGGTTGAGAGATGTTTTCGTGTTTTCTCGCGTTTGAGTTACACCTTCGGAAAACTAACGTTATATTCAGATTCACGGGATAAAACCTACGCTAGAATCAACCTCTATCTCATTTTTTTAAAGAAGTGTTGCAGCTTCCTTTAAATCTCCCCAATAATTTTCACGGGAAAGCCTCGCGCGAAAAAACAGGAAACTGGCTGTAGAAGCTATGCAGAGAAGCCCAACGAGGGCCCTCGCGGCGCACCGCTGAGTTTCCCGTTATCAGATTTACGTTCCCCATTTGCAACGGTAATCGGACGGCTGACATTTTTCTGTGCCATTGGGCAGGCTCCGAGGGAAACATTTCATTATTTTATATCTCGTTTTTACTTCCGCAACTGCTGCTGCTGCGTAAGTTGCCGCAACGCCGTTCTCAAACCCCGTAGCGGACACTGATCAGCAAACACCGAGTCCAAAAAGCAACACGCCATTCGTGTTTACGTTTATCTATATAACGTTTTATTCGAGGCTGAGAATAGTACTTAAGGCTAAGCCCGTTGGATAGTAACAAACTAGAAAAACATAGGTTCGCGTTGTACGTTAGAAGTCAGGACTTGGTCAGCGTTTTAAATTTTCTCCGGAATATATTGTTTTTAACGCGACGGAATAAACAACCTGGCTCATATTGCCGAATTCAAGCGTGATAGCGACGTGCAGATGGACTAAAAATAAATGTACTTTTTTCTTTCTCAGTTTTCATACCAAGGTTTAGTTTAAATCCACTCGGTTTGTCTATATTTTATCTTTAGCTCTTCTGAACGCATCAATTTTGCCACGGGAAGCCTTAAATCACCCAATGCCGTAAAATAAAAAAGATCATGTTTATAGAGCTATTAACAAGTGAATAAAAAAATTTAACTGCTTTAAAAAGACAGACTATAGTATTTGGAGCACTTGAACTCTTCCGGTCAAGATGTGGGGGACCGCCTCTTCATGAAACACCTCCTTTTTTTATTGCATGTTTGTTTAAAACACGGTTCTTTGTCTCAATATACCTTCCTTGGAAAGCGGCAAAAAAGAAAAGCACTACAAGAGGACGTTTAAGCTTTGCCTTTAAGAGTGGAACGCGACAGCTAAATATAAACCCCCGCTAGTTCTTAAGCCGTGCAAGCGAGTCTGCCTGGCCTATACCCGTTTTCACCTCAAGAACCATAGTAAAAAAAGTCCGGCTTCTCGCGGAGTATTACTGATTTCCCCCTTTATGTAGAGAATTAAGATATATGTAGGTGAATTATAGATTAGATATACGGTATCTTATCAAGACGTACACGTTCCAAACGCCAAAAGCATCGCTTTTTCCTCCGAGGACCAAATCTCGTACGAACTACTTCGCGCCGCGTATGAACAATGCGCAAAACTTTGCCTTTTTTCTTGAGGTGAAAACGGCTATAGTTGGTAGCTTGTCCGACTCGAAAACCGAACGGTGGTGGGTTCTTCGAATTTTCCATTGAGACAAATAAATTACCTCATAAAGTGAAATCATGTGAGGCATGCGGCGACCTTTAATTCTCGTTCCATGTAACGTTTTAATCCCTCGTTATTCCACGCGTGACATCAAGTGAGTGTTGTGAATAATTTGAAAGTCCCGCGCGAGGTCACGTGAGGCCATGACGTCATGATCCCAACGACCAATCACGATTTTCCCGTCCCACGCCAACGACACCGGTCTCTCTGCGACAGGAGCTCCCGAAAGCTATCGCGCAGAAACCCCAAAAAGCCGGGCCACGGGTTTCATAATTCTTCTCGCGGTATATCTAGGTTCGAGTGCGCTATCTTCCAGAATTACAGGTGCCGACAAGAAAACTGGGAATGGTTGACGGTACAGTACCGACCGGTTCTTCCATACTGTCCAAAAACGGAATCGTCTACAGCTGGTCGAGTTGCGCGGGGGTTTGGTTTCCTGATTAAAAAGTACCGCGGAATTCGTTATTCAAGCAGCAGACACGTTCCGGATACGTGCGCTATTTTTCAGCTGGCAGGCGCTACTAACTGAGCATCGAGGCACATGGCAGTGCAAGATGTTCACGCTTATCTATTTTCTTCTATATATACATATTTTTATCTGCAGTACTGGGCATATAACTTCCTTTTTTCTCTATCTATATATATCTCTCTCTCTCTCTCTCTCTCTTATATATATATATATATATATATATATATATATATATATATATATATATATATATATATATATATATACCCAGGGTGTTTCAGATAACTCAGGCCAAATCGCTTCTGCGAAAACTACTCATCGCAACGAAAAAACGCTTGTGGTGTTTTGGTCCTGGTCAAGGGGCCCATTTAGGAAAATTAATAAAGTCCTGGATAATTAAGTTGTTAATTATTTTGGTGCAATTAACTTTTTTAATATTGTGTTTAAGGGCATGGTTTCAATTAGAAAATTGTCAGCATCATCAAAGAACACTAAATCAACAAATTGCAGAACGATAGAAGGCACGTGACGCATTTTACGGCTTTCTGAAAAACCGCACAAATTCGACGGGTTTTTAAGTTTCGGTTTACTGTCGGAGCGCATCTCGGCCCCGGAAGCACCGTGCCGCGTGGAGAGATAGTGCAGCCAGGCTCTGCTCCAAACTACAGTACCACTTTTCTTAAAGTACGAAAGCTCTCAGACAAACGCATTAGGCACGAACTTCATAAATCAACCTTGCTAGTGTACCTTAACGCAGGCATCACACCGAAGGGCATGTCACTTTCCCTTCCTCCCGCCTGCACAAACCTCGACCAACATGACCGATCGGAATGGCAACAGGTTCTCCTTGAGGCTTCCCTTAAACTGGTCCAAATAGCGATTCATCATAGTGACAAACAAGTAAAACAGTTAACTACCGCGACCGCTGCACTTCTCCGTTCAAATGGCCCCTTATCGACATCCGAAATTAGCGCCCTATCTGAATTCGATAAAAAGAAACGCCATGAGCTCGAAACAATCAAGCTACGTAAGCTACAGCGCGATAAGGTTCCTAACCCTGTTTTACCTCAGCTTACGACATCATTTAACTATAGCGAACATACTCAACCGGCCGTTAGCATAACAGACGATAGGCCAAGTACTAGTGCCCCTTGTGGCACTACAATTGTTAATCTATCTGGAGTGACTATATCAACAGAAGAGGAAAAACTCCTTTCGAGAGGATTGAACTTCTGTCCCGCCACAGGTTTTGTTGACGAATTTCAATTACTACGCAACCTTGACAACTTTGCGCGAAATTTAAGATTGCGGGAATACTTCGTGGACAGAACTTCTAGCTCCAACACCTCTCAGCAACGTCCAACGAGCGACTGGACGCCGAAGGCTAACCGTAACGATTGTCTTAACTTGTACATAGCCGCTGTGCAAAAAGACATTATGCGGGAATATCGCAGGCAGGCGGGAAAACGGGATAACCTCACTAAATCCGAAAGGGCTAGCTTAAGAAGCCTGAGCAATAGGACAGACATAACGATAAAACCTGCCGATAAAGGAGGAGCAATTGTGATTCTTAGCACTTCTGAATACATCCAAGAAGGAAACCGCCAACTAAATGACTCAAAGTTTTATGAACCTCTCGCGGCTGACCCCACGGTGCACCACACTAAGATTGTGACCTCGGTCCTTAAGGATCTCCTAGACGAGGGCAGAATAACCGCTAACGAACATAAACTGATGAAACCGGTACAGCCTTCCCCGGGCCGTTTCTACATGCTCCCTAAGATTCACAAACCTGGTAACCCAGGGCGCCCAATCATATCCGGAATAAGTACAGTAACCGAACCCATATCAGGATATGTAGACAGTTTAATTAAACATATACCTACAAGTCTCGATTCGTACATTAAAGACACAACTCACTTCTTAAGGGAAATATCAAATTTATGCATTCCAAAAAATGCATATCTGGTTACACTCGATGTGTCATCGCTGTATACAAATATCCCACATGATGATGGGATAAGATCGTTAATTGACATGTACGTACTCCACAAACAACCGGACACCCCAGATGGACACGTCGTCGC
Organism: Ixodes ricinus; assembly: GCA_037355805.1. Taxonomy (NCBI): domain Eukaryota; kingdom Metazoa; phylum Arthropoda; class Arachnida; order Ixodida; family Ixodidae; genus Ixodes; species Ixodes ricinus. Next base: position 5,725 of record JAZHYW010011704.1, read on the forward strand.
TACTCTAGCGAGGCTTGTCTTAGAACTCAACACGTTCGAATTTAACAATAAATACTTTAGGCAGGTTAGCGGAACCGCGATGGGCACCAAAATGGCCCCGAACTATGCCAATGTATTCATGGGAAAATTAGAGTCTCAGTTCCTTTCTGAATGTCCCGTAAAGCCGCTAATATACAAAAGGTTTATAGATGATATATTTATCGTCTGGTCGCACACTGAGGAGGAGCTGGTGGACTTCATAGATCGATACAACGCTGCTCATCCGAGCATCCGCTTTACACATTCGTACTCTCAAACCGAAATAAACTTCTTAGACGTCAATGTTAAAATAGAGGAAGGTAAACTCGCCACGAGCCTATACCGTAAGCCAACAGACCGACAGCAATACCTGCATTATCAAAGCGACCACCCACACCATTGCAAGAACAGCATTCCCTACAGCCAAGCTCATCGTTTCAAACGAATTTGTTCCAAAGAGACAGATTTTGATGCGAGCAGCCAAAATTTAAAGTCAGTGCTAGAGAAACAAAAGTATCCACCCCGTATAATCGACGATGCAATCAGAAAAGCCAAGCAGCTGAACCGAGCAGACCTTATCAGCCCGCGCCCCACGCAAAGCGACGCACAACGCACAAATCTCTATCTAACTTATAGCATGAATCATCCTAATGTAAATAATATCTTAAGACGACATTATAACATTCTCGAACAAAGCGAGCGCCTTAAACGCGCGTTCCCATCCGCCCCTGGGGTAGTCCACAGACGATCGCGTAACCTCAAAGACACGCTAGTAAACTCTCGGATAAATTCATTGCCGCCACCTAACGAATGTATGCCTTGCATGCACCCAGGATGTCTCATCTGTAAACAGATGCAGCACACAAACACGGCCAGAAGCACGCACTCGCAGTTCTCGATCAAAATTAAAGGGCACTTAACATGTGCCTCGTCGAATGTCGTGTACTTATTCGAGTGTACCGTATGCAAAATGCAATACATAGGGCAGACTAGAACGGCATTTAGACTGCGCTTTAATAATCACAAATCTCACGCCATAAATCTTCCGACACTGCCTCTATCAAAACATCTCGCTCTCTCAAAACACTCATTTGATAAATTGTCAGTGACGCTCCTAGAATCTGGATTTAAATCAAATCGCGAACGTGAACAGCGTGAATCCTACCTAATTTACCGATTCAATACAATTAAACAAGGAATAAATGAAAGCCCCGGAACTCTGGCATCGATTAAAATGCTATCCGACGAATAGCAACAGCGATGAGGAGACATTTTTTCAGGTCCCATACCTTATTGTTAGCAGTGGTACTGTGTTTGTGGCCGGAACTGGACCATCAACTTTTCTCTTTTATTTCCAGGTTTTGATATTCTTTTATTTCTAGGTTTAACATTGTTCCCTTCCAGGTTTGAATCATGCATGCTCCATGAAACAACACAAGTGACCTTGGCGCCTTTTTTTTTTTTTTTTGAGACAGCACTTTAGTTTGCGCGTGTACTTTTCGTCTATTGTACGTTATCGTCCAGGTCACCCCTGCCCGCCCGGACACAAAGCCACCCTGCGCCCTCTCTCAAGAAGCTACAACCGTCATCCCGCCGTCCTTGAAACTTGGCCCCGACCGTCAAGCTACTTTACCCGGATACGAACTGCACTACGCTTCCCTCTCACGAAAGCTCCAACCGTCACCCCGCCGAAATTTGGACCCGACCGTAGCATTGTATAAACGTTTGCCCATCTGGAACTCTTCCTACGCTCCTTTGGAAACTCCAACCGTCATCCCGCCGCTTTTGAAACTTGGACTCGACCGTAGCATTGTATAAATACCACCCGCGTTCATCTGTAAAAGTTCTTCCTGACGAAGGCCGGACTCCGGCCGAAACGTCGAAGAATAAACCACCCGTTGTTGCTGTTTCCATCAAGGGTTTTGCTTTTCCTCTCAGTTATACCCCACGCCTTCGGCCCCCGCCACCATGCCCGTTACATATATATATATATATATATATATATATATATATATATATATATATATATATATATATAATCTTTCACCACCTGTTTCTTTACCCATATTTTCTCCCAGATTCACGGAGAGATGAACGCAAGCAGACATATACAATTCGAGGGTGAGCAACGAACATACAGTTATTATAATGTACGCTAGGAGCTTCGACTGGCGCTAGTGTCTATGCGACTTCCGGGAGGCAGATTGAGGCTAGACACCAACCAGTCCACCTTTGCGGTTCTCCTGTGCATTCCTGTGGAAAAACGCGCGCGCATTTTGTCTGACAGAAAACAACGTAAATTACTTTTGCGATTTGGGCCTTACCAAATAGTATGTACCTTTATTAACATTGTAAAAGTGTAATTTCTTTAGTTACAGGACTTTCGTTTTACCACTGAACGATGTTAAACTTCGCTATATCTCAAGCCCAAACCTCTGTTCCATGGCAGGTACGTAAAAAACGAGCGACGATTCAAGAAAAATGACAATCGAAAGGAATGTAGAGTGTGTTCAAGGTTCGCCAGAATTCCGGTGGTGCTTATATATTGTACATATTTTCGTCCTGTCAGTATATGAAAATGATTCCGTCGAGCATCTTTAAGAGCAGTTAAAAAAACATTCAAAACGTACAGAATAAAGTACGTGGGCTATAAAATGAGTGTGTTTTTATGACTTCCTTTTCAGGCAGCTTTTATCGGGCACCTGTTCTCTGGCTTCTCCCAATTTTCAAAAATTTTGAGCGTGCGGGTTGTGTTTTGAACGCAGAACAAGCATCGTCGCACATATTCACGAGCAGAAAGAATAAAGCGGTACTTATTTATTGCAAATTGCACTATCTTACGTGGCTTTTAATTTATGTTAATCATCTACGTGCACAAGGAGTTACTTATCCAGTCTTACTGCGCAGTTCTTGCCGTCTCTCTTGGTTTTCCAGATGTCCTTCGTTCCTTTGGCACGTATATCCCCCATGCTGGAAAACGCCGACGTCGTGTTCGCGCTACCAGTGTCCGACAGTGCACATAAATACCTGTACGAAGACGTTTTAGCACCATTTTAATGCAACAAATTTGAAACAAAAACACCGTAACTGACTAATTATTTCGTCGGCCTGACTGAGAAATGTTCCAATCTACCCAGTACGTACGAATTATTCGTGATATTTGCTCTTATAATCGACCGCAGGGAGAAAATGCACGCTTTCTTTCCCATAGAAATGCATTACCGGAAGTCGGTTTCCGACTGGTTGCTGTCTGCATCAATTTGCCGCAGCACACTAGCGCCAGTTGAACCTCTAGCGTACATTAGAAAGCTCTATAGATCCGAACACCCATTCAAACCTGTGCGACCCGAAACCTAGGGAAAGGAGGGGACGAGAGAGGGCGTCAGAACGCCGAAAATTGGTTCGAATGATGGCAGACGCAACGCTAGCCGCCATTGTTTCTACTCGCATAGAAACGTAGCTCTCAAGTTTTGAGAAGCGCCCCTGGCGAGAAAAATCGGATATCTGTAGGTCGTGTTTTTGTTGCGCGTCGCACTGCGCCTTTTCAAACGCTCTGTTCGTGCCTGCGGGTAGACACTGACAGACGCTCGTTTACGCCCATGGATCGTTCCTGATTGGACGCTAGGATGCCGCTTCACGTCCGCATTAAGTGGTCGCGTCTCGCGGACGCTGCGTCGGAGGGGCCTCTTTTGTCTTCGCGCCTCGTGGAAGCTGCAGTGTCCCCTGGACGCGTGAAGCAGGCCTATTACCAAACGCCAGCGTCCAGCGTTCAGCGTTCGCGTTGGAACACGTTCGACGAGTACAGTAGAGATAAAGGCAGCTAGCTTTATACCCACTAATCATTCGAACCAGGGCTCGGTGTGCCGACATCTTCGCCCGCTCTTATCTCCCCCTCTCTCAATTTCTACCCGCATAGTCAGGCCTAGAACAGAAGTAGGGGAAAAGGGCCTAGAACCGAAGTAGCGGGCGGGCAGAATTAACGGACCACCGTTCCTTTAATTCCGACCGCGCTTTGCTGCCGGAAGCAACGCGCCATGTCAGTAGAGTCTTGTCGACGATGAACCGGTTAGCCCCCGAGACGAATTAAAAACTCGCCGGAACCGATGCGATTCGTGCCGGGAACCAGGCTATTTCCTCCAAATCGCATATAATTACAGGAATAGAACCCCCTCCATCGAGTCGATTCGAAGACCCGTAAAGGTAATCTCTAGATGACTACGATCATTTCTATATAAAATAGTAAAACAAAAAAAAAAAAAGCGCAGGAGGCGCGGTTAGATGACCGCTACGTTGAGTCGACTCCCATCGCCATGCCGGCTACCCCTTCAAAAAAACACCCCCTCGAGAGAGTGGGAGCAGAATTACACCGAGCAAATTCAAAAACCAATAAAACAAAAGCGTATAGTTTTCTACAGGGAAAGGAGTAAAAAATTAAAGGGTGAAAAAAAGTGACGAACAAAAATAGGGGGAAGAGGGGGCGTGGGAGGGTAGTTGGCCAATTCTCTTATCGTAGGTCGTTCCTTTATGAGCCACCGAACCGGCGACGATGGCGCTCTGTGGGACGGCGGGGGCAGGTCCAACCAAACGACTATGGCGTTTGGCCGTAACGACGGCATCATTACCCAGTCGCGAACTCCTCCTATTAAGGCCGCGATGTGTGCGCACGCGGCCGGGTGTTCTTTAATCCGGCGAGTTCGGTCGCGCCTTTCTGTTAATGTGACCACCGTCCGCGTAATGAAGGCTACGGAGACAACCGGTGACAACAGTTGTGCGCGCGTTCGTCTTGTCTCGTGTGTTGAGGTACATAAAATAAAGAAATAAGCGAAGGAAAGGGGGAGGAGGGATCAAATTCACCATGTTCCTTAGACGGTTTGAGTTTTTGGAAGCAAGTTATCTGAAAGTTACAACACCAGCCCTTTTCACGCTTAGGCTTCAACAAGAACCGAGAAGATATGCCTAATTTGTTTTTATTTACTTTTTTTAAATTATTATCGCGCATCTTGATATGTCGTAGACTGGTAAAAAGTGGGCACGAAGAAAACACGCGTAATAAAGTCTCAGACACTACTGCGTTTCAGACCTTGTTCCTTTCGCTTTGTTTGGGCAGTTTCTTCTTACCCATTTCGGATATAATATATACTATATAAAAGTACTTAGTGTTCACCAGCTAGCCCGCAACTACATCATCGCTTCCATCAACTTATCTAATTCTTTTTTAGGGTTCGAGCAAAATTGCGTCTAATTAGTTCCGAAAAAAATAGTTCGTGTCAGTTAATTAGAATAGAAAAAACAAAACCTCGATTTATTTCGAAAAAAAATAATCTTAACCTACAATACAATCGGTTTGAATCAATCTCCATTATTCAGCATTTTTAATCTGATACAGGCTCACTTATAGAGCTACAACTTATATAATGCTGACGACGTATACAGCTAAAAAATTCCCACTCGGTACGCGCTCCAGAAAAAAACAATTAGAGTCATCGGCCTATTCGTGTACAATCTCCCGCAATATACAAGGCCCACTTGCCGAAGAGACAGTTTATGCGGCGGTGCTAATCACACTTTGGCCATAGATACTTTATTCTAAGAGAGAAAAGAGATCAAGGTTTTATTTATTACCTCACACCGAGAAATGTGAGCCAATTCAAAGCGAATCCAGCGCAGCCGACTCAAACCACCTCTTCGAATGGGTCTTTCTTATTGACAAAGACTGTACTATCGCACGCGTAGCGAGAGCGATGCCTAATATCACGCAGGGTAACGCGCCCAGCCGGTAACATAAACGCTGCGTGTTCCCACAAAGGATTGGGACGTCTCCGCTTTATGTCTCCGGCTAGGCCAGAATCAGCTCAAACGAAACAGGCAAACTTGCGTCAGAACGCTTCCAAATGGCCGAAAGCAAACTTTTCGCGATTAATCGAACCATAATTAATTATCGGAAGCGAGCATCCGCCCAAGAAGACAGTCGTATTAATATCCGTAGTAATGGGCATTACGTACAGCAATAAGGCATTTTTTTGTGCATCTCTCGTACCATTCCGTGCGCTGCTCTCGCTATCAAAGGAGCAGTTTTATGCCACGTTTTCCCCGCATATTGAGGTACATTCAGGGTTAAGGGGGCAGTAGATGGCTATCGAGTCTGGAGCGAAATTACCGAATGAGGACACTTCGCTAATGAAGAGTGCCGCAACGGAGGTCGTGAAGGGAACGACCCTCAATTCAATAGGTAGGAATATCTGAAGAGTTCTACTCAAAAAAGAAGAAATAGGTGCTTAAATGAGGCGCACGGAAAAGAAGTTCGGTCCATTTCGTTCGCCGAATTTTCGGAGCAAAAAAAAAAAAAGGCTTCTTTTTTGCGATTTTGTTTTGTGTTACTTGTCTATACTTCGTTTTCAAACTACGTCCGAGCATAGAGGACGCTGCGATCCAATGGAATCGATCAAGCGGTCGTCGTCTTTGTATGTTTGCTGTCGCCGGTAGAACCAATGTCGCAAAAACAAAGCGCGGAAACACAATGTCGGTAAGAATTCTTGCACGTTTTCAGTTCAAAATATGTCCTAAATAAAAAAAAAGCTCTCTATAATAATGACCGCACCACCCTCCTTTTTTTAGTTTTAGCTCAGTGTCAAATGTAGTTCAAACGAAGGTTTATATTCTTGCTCAGTTTGGGTCATCGCCTTTCACAAAATTAACGCTAAAACGACATTATCAAATGGAAAGGTCTACATCGGCCAGACGGGCCGATGCATTGATGATCGAGCACGGGAGCACGCGCTATCAGTGCAAAAGTAAATATGGCTCCCATTTGCGATGCATTGCAACATTTTTGGCTGTGTTCCGCGACTTCAGCAGATAAGGATTCTGGGAGACAAGCCGTGATACTGCTGCGAGTGATCTTTTGGGGGCGTTTTTTTTATCGGAAAGGTGGGACGGTGTCTGTCGCTGACATGTCAGGTGTGCTTCATGGAAACGAATTTAAGTTTTTGCGCGATCGCCCCCCCCCCCCGGACTTAATAGCTGATATTGAACATTGATAGATAGATAACCATACATAGAATTGCGCCCAACGTGGAGCCCGGTCGATATGTGTGTGCTTCCTGTCGTCCACAATATCATTGGCCCCGCCACAAGATGTCGATTCTGCAAGGATCGAGTAGACGGCGTGTGGCAGTAAAAGCCATCGTCACCTGGGATTCATGTCGGGGTCTTACGGAGAACCTGCCCACTGCACAGCGCGGCTTGCGGCTTCGCTGCCTCGCTGGCTCTCAAGAGGGAAGTGCACTTCGAGGTAACGACGTAAGTGTCGTGCCTTACCTACGGACTCACTGGGCTCAGTGTAAACGAGCAGTCTGAACGCGTTTACGTCGCCGATTCAAAGGACTATTTCCTTCCCGACTAAGAGATGAGCACCGTCCCGCTTCAGCGACCTCTCGCACGCGGCCCCGAGCGTGGACTAGGTGCGGTGGTCAGCCGCTTCATGGGGATGTTGACAACAGCTCGGGCTTTCGCAAGAGAGGGTGGCGCAGGGTGGAATAATTCTGCACGCCTTTAACAGTGTTCTATCACAGAAAATGCCCGCCTGGAACGACCGCTTGCGAGAAGCTCGGCGTGGTGCCGCTCACGGACGACCCCACAGGGGGAGCCCACCTGGGCAGGGCGTGGACGGCACGGCCTCCCCAGTCAGCCAATGCGGCCATCCTGGATTCAGTTGGTCCGACTCGCAGGACACCCAACCCTGGAGGCGGCCACCCCGGAGGAGGCACGGTAGTGGAGCCGGTTGGTGTCGACAGAGCCCCCTACCGAGCCAGGCGGGAGCAGGTCCATCTACCCCAGCCGTTGCGAACCTTCCGCGGAACGGGTCAACCCCTTCCGCTGCCGGGAGACCAGCTTGGAGCAGGCTTCCTGCCAAACGGTGGCCACGAGGACGGCATTTAAGGACTGGGGAACAGTCCACTTTGTCTCTCAACGTAGCCACGAGGGATCCGGACATGGGCCTGCGGGGCCAAGTGAGAAGATGAAGAGGACGGCACGGGGCAGAGCTCGGGCAGCGAGCTCGCGTATGGTCGGCGACGGAACGCTAAAGGACAAGGCGCTGCCTCCAGATTGTCTAACAGTAGATCCTTCGTACCCCGACCGGCTTTATAGGGGCGACCAGGTCATTCCGCGTTTCTTTATGGGAGCCCGCGGGCCAAGACAAATCACGTGAACGGCTTGGAGGGACCGAGTGTTCTGCTAGGCGCCGCCCTAGCTCAACACCAAAAGCGGGGAGGCCGCTATGGAAGGCAATGGGAACGTGTGGAAATAACGTTGGTTTCAGATGATTTCTGTCGCATTTAATAGGCAGACGCTAATGCTGGCACACTAGTGTGAATAGAATAAGTTAAAATGAGTCACTATATTATAGTTTTCTCGAGCAGAATAGTTAGTATTGTGAGCTAAGCATCAGTAGGGTGTACGAGGATGGTGCATCCAGTCCGCCTGCTGGAGCCCACTCCGTGATCGAAATAAAATATCGAGTTAGATGCTCCGCAGGTGGGCCGTGACGCTCTTGGTGAATGTTCGAAGTGAGACACTGTTGATTGGTAGTGAACTGGTCGACTGGCGGGAGAGGGGGGACCTTTAAAGTTGCACTGCACGGAGTGCGAAGGAGTTCTAGTGACGAAGCGTACGGGTTAAAAGGGGCTGCAGTCCACCAGTGCGAGTACGCCGCAGGGAGGAGGCAAAAGGAAGCGAGGAGTCCGGTAGCAGAAAAGTGGCTAGGAGCCGCGTGGTCGCTACTTGACGTCGATGTTGAAGCGGGTCCCTGCCGACTCAACGGAGGAGGTGCAGTGCTCGATAGGATGGTGTTCAGAGGCCAAGTTGATGCCTCATAATAAGGTAGGAAGCGCGACGTTGCACCGACTCGAGGGAGGCAACAAGTTGCTTGGTTGCCGAATCCCACACCGAGCAGCAAAACTCCAGGATGGGCAACACCAGTGCTGTGAACAGCAATCTGGGCACATCGGAACTGGCTCTTCTTGTGGACCAAATGACGAAGCCAAGGAGTAACCTTTCCCCGGACATGGCGTCTTGGACAAAGCGATGGAAATCGAAATGCTGGTCGATGATGACATCTAGGAGGTGGATATGCGTTGTTCTTGGGATCTCCACTTGGTTCAGGAAAAGTGTTGGAGGGTCGAGGGTTGGCGCGAGGCAGTGATGTGCATGGTAGCGCATTTGGTTTAGTTTAGGCGAAGTTTGTTATCGTTTGACCAGAGAAGAATGCGATCTGGATCAGCTTGTAGCTCTTTACCGAACGTACAATCGCAATAACGACGAGAAAAGTCCTTAAAATACAGCCGATTATCCTCAAAACGTCGCCGGTCGTGAAGCGGACACACACAGATACACACGCGAAAGCGTCTGCTAGTGTGGTGAGCTACAGAGCCAAAAAACGCTGGTGGCGGTTCAGCGAACTAGAGAAAGTACAAAACAAGCAAAAGCAAATGCGGCACGCTCGCGCTGCCTCGGGTGACCTGGTCGCCCCTAATAAAGCCGGTCGTGATTCGTACCTTGCGTTGTGTGATCTCCTTTGGGGAGGTCGAAGCGGGTCCTGATCGGGCGGTGGCTAAAGTGGACACCCACAATTTGTGGCCGCTTTGCGTATGCATATAAGCTTTGCTTTTTCTTGAGTAAAAATAGCTGAAATTTAGAGCTTGTCCGGTTCACTTCGTGTCCCTGTCTTTGTTATTGCGCTATTTTATATGTTTATTTGTATGTACTTGCATTAAAGCTATCCATCAATGTTCTTGTTTTGTATTCTTTCAAATAAAAAAACAACAGCATATTGCTAATGCTACGATAAACAAAAACGAGAAATCATTATGCGGATTTAAAATAAAATAAAATAAAAACAATATATGCACCTATGAATTGGCAGGTGCCAGTTGGAGATTTGCAACCAAATCCAGATCGCCGTATAAAGAAAGAAAAGAGTATAGCAAGGTTCAACGCTACTGCAGAAAAAAAAAAAACGATGACGGGAGCAAGAAAAAAAAGAAAAAAACTCTTCAAATATCTGAGACCTACGCACTAGTGAGCTGCACCGCTTTTGAACGGGGACTAGCCATTTTCAAGTAGCGGCGTCCTTGCACGGGTCGAACACTTCCACCTCGAGAAGCTCTCTTCTTTTGAAGCGAAGGATGCGGATCTCATCTCAAACGCAAACAAAGACAGCTAAACAAGCAAGAAAAAAAAAAACTAAGATGGCCCATAAAGTTTCAGCGATCGACAGGCGTCCAAACGCTAGAACCACAAACGCTCCGAGGAAATCGAATAATGCAGAAGTAAAAACAAAAAAGATAAACAAATCAACGAACACGAAACAGAGTAACGGGTAAATAAACTAAACTATATGCGTCAGAAGTAGTCGGATAAAAGACCATCCCTTGCTTTACATACATATTGGAAGTCACTCGCTGTCTGGGTCCTTGAAAAAAAAAGCAAAAGCAAAAAAAAAAAAGGAGGTCGTTTTGAAGTAGTCTGAGGAAGGCAATGACCTGGTGCTGCGGAGGCAGCGAAGAGAGCGCCATGTCGGAGGAGTGTGCGGCGAACTTAGGGGCGTCTCGCAGCGCTAAACGTTTATGAAAGCGCCAGCTTCTTTTTTTTTCTGTTTCTTAAACAAGCAGTTGTATGCGTGTTTTTTTATTAAGTATTTTGTTTTTAGTTTCGAACACAGCGCAGCCCGTTTTTCCACGCGCTCGTTGCTGCGTCTAAAAGAACGCGTGCATTGATAAGATTGCTTATGTGTATTTTGATCGCAATATATGCACTAGCGGGAGTCCGTTTTAACATTCTCGTCAACGAGCTGAACACGAAATATAACACCCGTGGTGCATTTGTACAGTACAGGTCCATATCCTCGAAGAAAATAACACTCCTAAGTCACACTGTTGTACAAAGCCGGGGTCACACTGCTTATACATCATACGAAAGACAATCTGCATACAGATTCGAATGCGATACACCGTGAGACCCGTGATTCAAATGCAGCGTTGCAATGAGTTGAAAGAGAAAACTTGGTACGCGGCGTTCGAGCCACGGATGTTGCGGTGACTCGTGTTTCCAGACTGTCTTTCGGATGATATATGAACAGTGTGACCCCGGCTTCAGACGCACCGACGGAAATTTGAACAAAAAATCCCGCATCGAAGAATCAAAAACACGATAAATATAATCGTGTGTTTGTTGAACTTACTAGGGACTTTGAGCAAACTGTTACCGTACATACCGGTACCCTGGGTCCGACTGCGCATGCGCAATTCGTACCGGCGTCACGTGCCTGAAACCATGTACCATAGCCTCCTATATACTGACAGAGCCTGGCAGATCGCCGCGAGACGCGGCCGCCGGAAGTGAAAAGGTAGGGTTGCAGACAAGAGGCATGTGCCGGGCGCCCCGCTGCGGCGAGACGCCGAAACATACTTGTCCCGAGCGATGGAATGTCCGCTCGTGCTTCTCGCGTTCCTCGGGCTACCGCTTCTTTTCTCGTCGGGTTTGTAAACCATGTTTCGGGTCCTCGCCGCTGCAAAAGCTGTGCGCTGAATACCCGACTCCCCGTGAAATGCCATGTGCTACCAGATCCTCGCGCTCCAAATCTGCGACCAGGGACTCTATGGCACCGTCATCGAACTGCCAGGCTTTGTGAGTATACAGGAGGCTATGCGCAGAGTCAAGCAGAGAGCCACGATATGCCCGGCACCTTCACTTTCTGCGCCCTGATTACTTCGGGGGCATCTTCAAACGACGTCAACGTTCGTCCAGGTTGTACTTCTCAAAGCGGAAGTCTTTTGAACGCTTCGTCCCGCGTACTGATGATGTTCAATAGACCACTGTCGCTGACCGACCATCTTGCCAATTCTTATTTGTGTAAGAATGCAGTTCCCAAAATGTTTGACACCACAACGCGTCGAGCAGTAGCGTGTCATATAACACGCTGTAAGCCATTGCCAATTTCCAGCACTCCAGGTGGGCAACACGAAGTCTGAGCACGAAAAAAGATAAAACAAACTTTCAGCCTTTTCACTCTGGTGAAGAAGGAAGACCAGCGAAGCTGTACTATTATGGGAATGAAGTAATGGCCGGGAACAATTTGGCAAGCCAGAGTGGAAATGCTGGAAAGGTTGCCGCCGTCGCTCATAGATGGCGGTAGCTGTCCAGAGTTTTGTGTCATCGTTTGTTTGCTGGCGAACAAGATCCTGGGGAAACTAGCCCTTAACAGTTCCGCTGAAAAAGGATGCGGCTGTTAATGAGCACGATAGCGGTGCTCGCCACTCGGGGGCAGCTTTTCATGGCATATCAGAAGAAATAAAGAGGCCACGTGCATAAATTTGATCGGTTCCCAAGATGCGCCAGCTCAAGAACGCCCATAGCCTTGACCGCAGTGCCAAGAAACGCTGCTCCAGAGTATCAGTATGGTGCCTGGAACGCTTCTCCGACTGGTGTATTTACAGCGTCCAAAAAAGTGGCCCCTCGATTTCCTCCTGATGACGTTATAGAAGTGTCATGCTGTCGCCAGTCGCGATCCTGGCGGCGTCCCAACAGCTGTGGTCTATGTGGCAGACGCCTGTACTGCTGCAGGTCACTCTCCAGTGTGGCAGCCCACGGAAGTTTCGGCAGCCAGAAGTTGGGACGCAGCGACGACAGCGACACCCGCGTCCGCTCGTGCTTTTCGCCAGCATTTCTACGATCAACCGCTAGGATCGCGACGTCCGAGAGCGTGACACTCCGGCTTTAATGACGTCATTTGTTGCCACTTCGGAACCACTTTTGATGTATGGGCGGGATTGGACGCTGGACACACCAGTCGGACACGCGCTCTAGGAACCATAGTATCAGGAACCAGTTTATGACGATCCTTAGTTTTATCCTTATTCCACTTTATTGCGCCACTACTTTTATAAATTATCCACTTCCGACGACTTTTGTCACCAGGGTATGCTCCAGTCGAGCTCCGGTACCACGGTACGACTCCCCGGTATGCTAATCAAATTTTGCAAGATTTGAATGGTACGCGGTCGCTCATGCGCAGTCGGGCCCACGGTAACGGTAGTACGGTAACGTTTGTACGGTAACGGTTTGCTAAATGTTCCTACTATTTGTCGCTGACGTTCCGGACCGCTTATCTAGTTGACGATTCGTTATTAAGCGTTGGCATCCAGTGAGAAAATAATGCGCGAGGACAGAACGCCGTGACGCATCTGACAAACAACTTTGTGGACTTAGTCAAAAACATAGATACAAAAAAATTCTTATCTAAAACTTTTATTTACGTATTCCTCCCTTCGTCCCGAGTTAAGGCTGAACTCTACGGAGCGAATTATGCGATAAATAATTGACGATTTTCGCCAGACGGAACGCTCGCTTTGCGCGCGACGTTGCAGCCACATGGGCTGATGCCAAGCGCATAGCAAAAGACGCCGGGCAAACTTCGTCAATTTTTCGCGGCATATCCGCCATATGGGAGCCTTTAAAGCAACACCACCTAAGAGTCGGGTCGGGGATCCACCAGCTATGACGTCATTCGCAGGCCTTGTCTTCTAGGTGGTGTCAGCTACATCGTACCCCGAGGGCAGCGTGTGCGACAACGAGGCTCCATCTCGTAAAAATTCATCGCTCCGTTTGATTAACGAGCAGCGAGTGAAAGACGCGGTCGTGGGAGAAAACGGGTTTGTGGAAACAGCGCCATTGTGGAAAAGCCGTTATTCAACCTCCGGGTCATTAACAATGGAACGCTTTTCCCATCGAGCACGCACGGGGAAATGTGGGGAGGGATAGGGAAGGAGCGAGTGAGATCGAAAATGGCGGAGAGAGCACGTCAAGTGGGAAGGAGCGAGATACATGCTGGGGCAACGAGGGGTCAGGAAACATTTAGGAGAAATTAAATATTAACGGAACAATATATTGTATTTTCGCTACTTTTTGATGCCGAAACAAGGGACGTTACTTAGTTACTTCTGGAGGAGAACGCGTGCAACACAAGTACCCAACCTAGTTCTCACCCCAGCTCACGCATGTAACCTGCACAATGAGAAACGATACATCGACCATAAAATAACGTGCACACGGTATGCCAGTGTAGCCACAGTTATCCCTGAATGAACGCAGTAAAAAGCGAGGAAATATTAACGATGACAAATATTGGGAGCTGCTACTGCTTCATTGAAATGACCCCTTCAGAGTAACAAGAAATAACTTGGCACTTTAAGCTTAAGCTGTTTCAATTGACGATATGACGAGCCAGTTCCGGGAAGAATGAGGCCGTTTGTCCATTTGTTATGTATTCGCAGGGTGCTACGATAACAGAGGTGAGTTCTACAAGCGGCGTCTTGTGTGACTTTCTTAATCGCAGTGGATAGTAAACGATACAGTAACGGTATTCAGTTACTTCATTTCAGAAACGTGTACGTGTCTAGGCGGCTGCCTCCATTTGTCCTCGTGGCTGCAGCCTTGGAGAAAGCGGAGACGGCCGTCTGTGCTGTCTCGGCGAATCCGGTGTCTCGGAGCGTCGGCGGCAGCCCTCTCGCTCGTCACAGCGCAACAGCGTGAGAGCGTGGGCGAAGCGGCGCGCATGCGTTCATTTGGACGCAGGTTGTCCAGGTGAATGGGAGAGTATTTGGTGCTACGTAAGCGCGCTGTCTAATGCAAATAGGCATAATAGAATGTATTCTCCAAGTAAAGTATTTGATAGAGCTATCAAAAGCGAGATAATGAGAAATAAAGCGAGAGAGAGGGGAGAGAGAGAGAGAGAGAGAGATAACAAGAGCGTGAACGCAAGTCTGTAGAAAATTGAGAGCAGAAATAAGAAGAGCGAAAGGGAGAATGCAGTAGGGGAGGAGAGACGGGAGGAGAATAATAGGGAGAGAAGAAGGAGTGAAACAAAGAAAACGATTTCGGAGCGAAACGAGCGGACAGAGTAAATTAAGGCAGCCGCACGACGTCGCATCGATCAATGCTGGCAGCTCGGCGCAATTAGGCGAGTATCAAGCGCTTATATGTATATCCTCCCGAGTCGCTTTGGGAAGTGAGCTTAGCTGGGTGAAATCAGCGAGGTCGTTTTGACCTAACCGCACGACCTGTGTGCAGCTCTCCAGAGAGTGTGCATTACTGAGCTTCTCTACGTTATGAATTGTGCCAACGAGTAATAGTGAGAGTGTGTGTGAATTATGAGGTGAATCGAAAATGTGTGCCCGTGAATGAACACTGAGAGCTACTGATGTAATCTACGCGCGCGTCTTGACGGGGTCTCAAAAGGTCACACGCAGCGCTATCAAAAACTACGGATCCGAGAAAACTCTTTTACCAAATGTAGCTTTCAAACTGGTACTCACTTTTTACAACACTACCCAAAACGCTTACAGCGGGGTTTAAACTCAATTCCACGTATATAAACAGAGTTGTAACAGACACAACACAGATAATAGAGTCAAGTCTTCAGTGCTGTTCACGGCACGTCATACTTTCATAACCGATGCATTCATTGAACTAAATTACGTCATATTGTCACAAATGGCAATTGATGAGGCGACGAAACGCTGAAGCGAACTAGGTGTTTAATCGGGCGAACCTGTGACCAAACAGAATAAGGTCAAGCGGACGATAACAGGCGCCGATGGCAGCGTAACGGCAGGACCGAGCGCTGGTGGAAGGCGGTTCGGCGCGGCATCTTTTAAGCCTCCTGGGAGTCCAGAATATTCTATCTGGATCCTTCTCGGACTCTACATTCTGAACATGAACAAACTAGACTGTTCTTCAACCTTCTCGAATATTCTGCTAACAGAAAGCAAGGTAAAAGAGCATGCAGTGCCGGGAATCGAACCCGAGCCACCTGCGTCTGAGCCCTGTGCGCTGCCGTCTCGGCTACGTAAGCGCGCGGCAATATTCGAAAGCCCAAACTGAATTAGACAGCATGTGAGGTGGGCCAGGAAACACGTAGAAGGTCACTAGCACATTCACTGCGCAAGGAAGTGACTTCACATACTACGTGTATGGCGCATAACGTCGCCAAAAACGCGTCTCACTGCAGGTGAGAGAAGTGGCACAAACCTTTGGGACGGAGTGATCACGTGCGCGATAAAACTCCACCCCTGCAGAACCCAACTATAGCCCTTTAGGCAAAACGTGGAAATTATTTATCTCGAAGATCTATCTGAATCTGTGCCAATGCGTTTAGACAACAAGCTATTAGACGCAACTAATAGTCACACTGAACTGATTGATGGCACCATGACTTCTCACAATCGATTAACTTTGCGTTGTTAAAGGGACCATGAAATGATTTTTTAACTCCTTCCTCCTTAGCTTTCCTTCTCAGCTCAAAATCGAAATAAGAAATCAAGTGGTCGTGACACAGTATTTCAACGGATGCGATGACTCCAAGCTTCCACCGTGATTTGTTATGCACACCATGGCAACTTGTCATTCGCAAGTGATGATAACTGCCCTCACGACACTCATTGGCCGCGAACACGAATCCAAATATTCGTTGATGGACTGATTGTTTACGAGTGCACATGTCCGGGTGGCGCTGTGCTCTTGCCCAATGGGTGAGATGGGTTCGGCTGACGTGGCTTGGACACCGTGGATGCATCGGAATGAAAAGACGGAGAGCCTTCGAAGGAAAAAAGGTAAGAAATGGTTCGCTCTACTTTTTTTTTCTTCAGATTTTCGTACCAAAGCAGATTCTCGGCTTTCTACCCTTGTGTAATAGTTTTCTTTTGGCGCACAAAACGATACACGTTTAGTAAAATCCCACTCTAATAATCTAATATCATTTACCCCCACCAAAATTTCGAAGCCCAAAGTTCATAAGGCTGATACAGCCAACATGATTCAGCAGCGGTGTCTAGCGCGCGCGCGACTATGAACTTGTCGCTTTAGCCTGGGACAGCCCTGCTACGTCTCGCAACCTCATATGTGAAGGTTAAACTACACTTCATATTCAGCTAAAAAAACCTTTATATCTTGATCGAATCTGATAATCTCGGAAGTGCACAGAATATTATGCAAATGACCAGATCACACGTTGTGCGTGTGGCGTCACAAAGTCACGTGACGTCCTAGTGTTTTATGACGTCATGATGTCACGGGACACCTTGACATTATGAGGTTTCTACGCGCCCCCCATGATTCCTATTTTTAATATATCATTCTGGAATTTCACATTGGAACCTAACAGTTTTTGCATGGAGGCGTATAAACAATACGTTTAATAACAAAAGTCTCTCGTCCAAATGCTAGTGGCCAGTATAATGTTTCTAATGGAACTTGGTTTTGAGCTGCTCAACCTACATATTTTATTTGTTTTTCAGCGTCTCTTAATTACGCAAGAACCAAAATAATATTTTATTCTTACCGAATCGCCTTCGGCTTTGTGCAATGGCGGGCACAAGTGTTAGTACGTGGTGGCTGAAAACATACAGGACAGTAGTAAATGACCCCTACTATAAATTATATTAGCTCGAGTAGAACCGCTTTGCTAGTTTACCGGACAAACATTTTACAAAAGTTGCGTAATGATAGTAGAAAGAAAAACGGCGGGTAGCTTGGGAAAACAGTTTTGCAAGTTAACGGAACGCGTTCTGGCGAAAACAAATGCCTTCGTTTAAAGCTAATTTAAATGCTATAGAAAGACGGAGTGGCTGGGTGTTACGCAACTGCTTAGTGAACCGGCAAGCGTTGCTTTTGTCTGGTTTCCTTGCATCTCAAATTTTCTTTAAGTTTTTTTTTAAACATCCGCTCATTTGCATATCCGTTTTTTCAAGACGTCTGTTTACAAGTGCGATTGGTGTGGCGTGTTAGCGCGTTTATTGCATTTTCGATTCTTATACTGTCGAGACCGGTTATAACGAAGTCGGTTATAACGAAATAGCGGTTACAGCGAAGCGAACACAATATCCCACTCCCTTTTGCACTTCGTTATAACCGAAGTCGGTTATAACGAAATAGCGGCTACAGCGAAGCGATCACAATTTCCCATTCCCTTTGCACTTCGTTATTACCGAAGTCGGTTATAACGAAATAGCGGCTACAGTGAAGCGATCACGATTTCCCATTCCCTTTTGTATTTCGTTATAACCGAAGTTGGTTATAACGAAATAGCGGTTACAGCTAAGCGAACACAACATCTCACTCCCTTTTGCACTTCGTTATAACCGAAGTCGGTTATAACCAAATAGAGGCTACAGCGAAGCGATCCCGATTTCCCATTCCCTTTTGCACTTCGTTAGTACCGAAGTCGGTTATAACGAAATAGCGGCTACAGCGAAGCGATCACAATTTCCCGTTCCCTTTTGCACTTCGTTATAACCGAAGTCGGTTATAACGAAATAGCGGATATAGCGAAGTGATTTCCGATACCCGCTGATCTTCGCTATAACCGGCCTCGACAGTAAACATCCATGTCAGAGTTCTGCTGTTGCTTCATTACACGGCTGATACTGTCTGATTTTATAACGCGATAAAGTAACAATCACAACTTCACGAAATACGTTTTATCATATTTCGTCTCCCTTTAGTCACGACCGCAGCCGACGCTTAGATCCAATGCAACCAATCAAGCAATGACAAAAGTGCTTCGTCATGGCGCTCGTTGATTTCGTGGGTTTGTTATCACTGGTTCAACCAATCACGCGCACATAAAAGCGTAAGATCACGGTACATCCTCAGTCCGCGTGATTGGTTCATTGGGTCTTAGGAGACGAACAAAGACGACGATCGCCGTGACGATGCACTTTTGGCGCTGTTTGATTGGCTCTGTCGGAGCGTAGCGTCGGCTGTGATCGTGCTTAAAGGGAAACGCAGTACTCAGGGTGTGAGCGAAACTTCCGGCCGCCATGACGAGGGAAGAAAATACTTCCGGTTCTCTTATGATCACCTTGTGTATCGGTAGGTGCGCGACGACTTTTGGTTCAATAGCCAGCAATTCCGTGAGAGCTACGCTCTAGAAATGCCGCAGTGTCGTGCTTTTAAGTTGGCGATGCGTACCGGCACGAAAACAAATGACACGACTAAAGTTATTTCGAATATCCCGAGACGAGGGACACCACCGAGGCCGTCGAGCCTTGGCGATCACAGGACGACGCCATTGGCAGACGGTGCTAGCCTACTTCGATGTGCCGCCGACAGGTGGCGCAACACGACGAACGCGAGGATACGGTTCCGGCGCCGCAACGCCTAGACCGACCATCTCCGTACAACAATGAGCCATTACGGTACGTGCAAGTGTGTACGGTGATCTGGGAAAAAAATCTCGAATGCCAATGCCTGCGAGTCAAAACGTTAGAAAATTGTGCATTACTGAGATTCGTGGCGCGCTAAGGGAAGCGTAATAAAAAATTTCGAAGATTGTTTGCTGACACAAACCAGGACCCGGCTCGGCGATTCCTGAAGGGACGTTCGGCGCGAACCTTCGGCGCCTGAGGGAGGTGAGGGCCCACGGCCGATGGCTTGCCGTTCTCGAAGTAGTTGAACACGATTAGGGATTTGCAGGTTTTAAGTCATTCTCAGGTATATGAACTCGGCTAGTCGAATAGGTAGTTGGTATAGTGCCTACATTTCGCTCAAAGTATAGAAAAGAATGCTGATGTTATATGCTACCGCCTTTGTCAAACAGTTATCAAATTGTGCATTTTGATTTATTTAGCTGTAAATAGAGTGAACTCTGTACAATGTATGAAACCGAGTAAGATTTTGATGATTTTTTGTTTAAAGGTATGCGCCCTGAACTTTTAAGTTGTTAACACTGTTTCAAATGTGTTAGCATTAGAACACTGGTTTTGCCGAAAACCCGGTGGTGCTTGCCAGTTTGTCAGTGCTGGGGAAAGAGAGAGAAGGAAGGAGAGAGGTCAACGCTTGCGACGCTCCCATTGGTTCGAAGCTCTGACGTCAGCACGCCTCACCCTCTCCCTCTCCTCTCACGCTGACAAACTGACAGACACCATCAAGTTTTCGTCAAAACGACCGTTTTCGATTTCTTCAAAGAAGCGCCGCACAACTGGCGCGGAGCCAGAGAGGAGGAGGCGCAGTGGCGCGGTGGAATGCGGGCGTGCTCAGTCGCCGCTCTGTCGTTGCCGTATATGTTCTTCGCTCTGCTCTTTCCGTAGTAGCGGTGCGTGGGCGGCGATGTATCTGTGTTGTTAAAACAATGGATACGGTCCCATCCACGAGTGATATGAGATGCGATTCCTTCCACGAGTGGTATGAATGTGGTACTTTCCACTAGTGATATGGATGATCGCATCCAAGGGCGTTGACGTAGTCTAACAGGCAGAGTACAGGAAAGGGGTGAAAGAATATTACAGAAAGATTCATTGGTGGATTGTTAAAGAATGCTTTAGCATGACCCTTGGGAAACGCCACACAGGTCCCCCTTTGGGAAACGCTAACACTGACCCCGTAAGGAGGCCAAGAAGAGGCAGCAAAAAATTGAGGAAGCAAAAGAGAAAGCCAAAACAGAAAAGTTAAGTGGTCAGCGTTACCGTTTCGCCAAAAAAGGGGGGAGGGGGGCGTTGCGTGGCGTTTCCCAAAGGACATGCTAACGCATTTCCTTAGAACTCACCAATGGATCTACCGGTATTTTTTTCCTTATGGCTGTTTTCATCCAGTGAGTGTATTTTTAAAATTCATTGTTGACAACAAGCTTTTTTCTGTTTTTTTTTATTTTTCTTGTGGATATTTTTAGAATTGTGCTGCTTGCCTGCCAATATTAAAGATATGTGGACTTGTCAAGCTGCGCTGCTGCCGCCTCTTTTCCATAGCTCTTTCATCTGTACTTGTACAAGGTGAAAATAAAACTGATTTCATTTGATTTGAAGATGCGCCCCCGATACCTTTGGCAAATTAGGCATTTCCTTGAGGAACAACTGCTCTTTCTTTTCACCCGAGACAATCGGAAGGGTTGTCGATCCCGTACAAGTAAATTTCAGGAAGTACCGTAGTTAGTCCTCGGCGGCGAGACTTTTAAAGTACGCGCTACTCACTGAGGGTCCTCAAAAACAAGTAAATACAATAGTTAAGCGCAAGGAACATACTCCCCTCGGAAGTTGGGACATTATTTGTTTTTGTTCACCTGCGCACAATCTGCAGAGAAAAATTCACATTAAACTATGACGTCGCGGATGCCGTAGATTTGCGCCTATAACCAAACCCTGGTAGTTTTGCGGTATACTTATCCACCCCTTACTGCTGTTGTGGGAGGTTATAAAATCTCGAACTAGGTAAGGCATTTTCGTCAGGCTGTTTCCTTACAAAAACTGAACATGTCAGAATTGTTCTAGGCACACTTACTTCACCAAGCACAGGAAATAACCTGTGTATAGATTCAACTCTCACAAAAAAAAATTAAGCAAAAAACAATTCAGATGCAAGTGGGAACAGACAGGACTTACGACTTTTTTTTAAATATATCTATATATATTTAGGACGTTCAGTAATCTGCAAGTTCTCCGGTCATCATTAGAAACAACAGACATATCCGGTCACTAAAACCTACATTTGAACAATGACTGTACAGAATCTTGTGACACATGTAACTCGGCAAGAATAAACTACAGATTCTGACGGCAGTGTAACGAGAAAACCAGGAAACAACTGTCCTGAATTTAGAGTACAATGTCACGTGATAAGAGTATATAGAACTCTTTCCACGTCGCACTGTACAATAAAGTGTATCATCTAGAGCAGGGGTGTACAACTCAAAAATGACGCGGGCCGAAAATTGTTTATTGGAAACTGCGCGGGCCGCACCTAGTGTGACATGTTACACCTTTTTGCTGCAGACAGGTTTCCAATATCCGGCATCATCGCACTGGTGGCCGTCTTCAGCACATCTAGCAGTGTCATGTCCGTCATAGAAGATCGAAGACGATTCTTGTCGAGGGTCATCAGTGATAACGTCTGCTCACAGACATACGTGCTCCCAAAAAGTGATGCAAGCTTCAATGCGTAGTCCACAAGGTTTCCGTACTTGCTCCTGTCAAGGCTTCTGTAGAAGTCAAGCAGCTGAGACTCATGATGCATACTCTTCAGTTCTGGCGATTACTGGAGGTCAATGAGTTCTAGCTGCAGTGTCGGACCTGTGTCTTCCTGTGCGACAGAAAACGGATCGCGGAACAAATCGTAGTCAGTCCTCTCACTTTCGAATGCCTTGAATCTTTGCTGGAACTCGGAGAGCAGGTACTCAACCTGTGGACCGTATGTCGCAGCTACCGTCTTCCGATTTTCGCCGGTGGGAAAGAGCTTCTGGCAGGTTGGAAAGTGAACTATGCTTCCACCCTCAAGCTGCAATTTGAAGAGGCGCAGCTTTCCTTGGAACGCAAAGATCGCGCTCACCATGTCCGAAATGAGATGGTCTTTTCCTTGGAGAGCTATCTTAAGCGTGTTCAGATGACTTGAAATATCGGTGAGGAATGCCAGATCCCACGACCATTGTTCTTCCTCCAGCTCTGGTATATGTTTCCCTCCTCTTGCAAGAAAGCGATGATGTCGGCCTTCAGCGTGACGAAGCGACTCAGAACATTCCCACGGCTTAGCCAGCGAACTTCAGTGTGATACGGGATGTCCATGTGCTCACTCTCCATTTCTTTCAGGTACTCATGACATTTCCTGTGCTTTAATCCCCGAGCACGTATAAAGTTGACAACCGAAGTCACGACCTTCATCACATGGTCAACTTTGGCACAGAGTGCTTCCTAGTGAAGCACAAAGTGACACTGCTTCAGTTCTACACCACTCAACGCTTGAAGTAAGGCAACGGCTCCGTTTCTCTTTCCCATCATGGCTGGGGCTCCATCGGTGCAGACACCTGCGAGTTTTTCCCATGATAGCTTGAGCTTCTCGATGACGTATTTGACCTCCTTGCTGATCTCTTCTCCCGTAGTCCGTCCGTGCATTGATCAAACCTCTGCCAGCTCCTGAGTGACTTCGAAGTTTTCGTTCACACCACAGATGAAAACAAGCAGCTGTGCTGTGTCTTTGATGTCTGTGCTCTCATCCGAAGCAAGAGAGTAGTAGACAAAATGACTGCAACTCCTCTCCAGCTGTTTTGATAGGTCGTCGGCAATGTCATGCACACGTCGCTGTACTGTCATTCTTGATAGGCTCAGGTTTTGGAAAACCAACTTCTTGTCCGGGTACATCTCCTCAGAAGCAATCATAAGACATTCCTTGATGCAGTCGTCATCAGTAAACGAACGACCTGAACGAGCGATCTGTCAAGATATCTGAAAAGACGCCCGCGTGGCTGCTTCAGATGTGTTCTTTGCTTTCCAAGCAATTTCCGTTTTAAGTCCTCGGACTTTGTTTTTCTCTCCGAATCCGAAAGAGCGATGAAGTCGCGGGCATGTTTGGTCTCGTAGTGGCGTCGAACGTTGTATTCTTTATGAGCCGCGAGAGATTCTCGACACACAAGACATAAGCACTTCGATGCGTTCTCAATGAAAAAGTACCTCCATGTCCACTCCTGGTTGAATTTCCGGCCCTCCTGGTCGATTTTTCTCTTTTTTGGAAGTGCACTCATATTCCAAGCGTGACACGACTAGTTTTTCTCTATCTGCAACAAGCTGTCACTGATCATGTCCCAACAGGAGTGTAGAGGGCTGTAGCCCCCGTGGAGAGAGGGAGGAGAAAACGGGATGAAGAAGAACTGGAACAAGGATATGAGAGGGACGCTGTTAGGGGTCATAACAACGCACTGGATGGCTGTACAGGCTTTTGGATTGTTGTTTTCTGTAGGTCTAGTGGAGAGGGAATATTTGAACTGAGGACGCGGAGTTTCCCCCGGAAAAGAAGACTCTGAGAAAAGTAGGTCAACGGGTTCGAATGCTTTCTGCCAAGTCAACGGCCGCAATGCATTGAATGACACGGTGAGTGGTTTCTGCGCTCAGCTGGGCCGCGGGCCACACAAAAAGTGCCCGCGGGCCGCATGTGGCCCGCGGGCCGTATGTTGTGCACCCCTGATCTAGAGTAACTTGCAAGCGCAACTGAATTACGGCGCCTGGGGGATGTTTCCGACTGGTGGTGTGTTTACCGTTCTATCTCTCCCCCCCCCCCCCTTGGAGTATTTGGAAAACCTAGTGGAGTAAATCAACAGGCCTATTTCGGCACTTTGATTGGCGCGTTTTATGCGCCAATCAAAGCGTCGCCTGGTTTGGGGAAGAAAAAAAGTAAAACAGAGGGGGGGGGGGGGCGGAAACATGCCTCACTGATTCATGCACTAGACTTTAGCCGGCTGTTGCATTTGCCTTACTCTTCTCCCATCAACCAGATGAAGTGACGTCCAGAAAAACGCGCCAATCAGAGCACCGAATTTGACCTGTTTACTTACTTCGCGAGTTTTTCCAAATACGCATCCCGCTTGTGCATCGAGAGCGACCCCAAAGTGGCATCAAATGTTGGCACAGAAGTCGCGGTGCCAGGCTGTTTGATGTCGCGATTTTGGCGGTTGCGCCAGCGTCCCAATTACTCGCTTCCGAAGCTTCCGTAGATTGTCAAGCTGGGGCGGGACGCCGAGCGGAGCAGGGACCCATCCAGCACCCCTGCCGTGACACCGCCAAGATGGCGCAGGCCACAGCATGACACTTTCATGACGTCATCAGGCGGAGGGCCTCATCAGACTGCGGCGTCATCAGACATCTTTGTGACGCGAATAAAGCTTCGATATGAAATCGAGGAATCATATTTGAGGACACGGTACACTGACAAGGGGGAGACGCGGACGCAAGCACGTAGGTTCGTTTGGGGCACAGAGACAACGTCCTGTGAAGTTTGCAACGCTCCCCTCTCCTGAAACGGGAGTCGGAAAGGAAAGGTTAATGAGCGGGCACACGGAAGACAGCTCGTCCGGGCCGCCGACGCTGTCTTCATTATATGCCTAATGAGGCAGTCTCCGACGATCAGTTTGGGGAAAAAATTCACTGCGACCGCGAAGGCGTGGTAAATTGAGGGAAAACAAATGGGGAAGCGAATGTAGGGCACCGGGTCGGCAGGTCGCAGTGGACGAAGCGTTCCCCATTTAAAGAATTGGGTGTCATCAAACGGGGAGACACTTCGCTATTAGCAGCCTAAACATACCAAACTAGGTGACTGGTCGTCAACTACGTGTGTTTGATTGTGGACCTCTGCGAGAGCGGTGAGTTTATTTAGCTTTGTTTTGAGATCTTTTTAGAGTCCTGATGCCCGTAAGCCATTCTGGCGAGAAACTTATTTAAGGTTAGGAATGTATCTCATAAAATGAGCGGAAATGTAACTGAAATAGAGTAAAAACTACTATAGGTCAAAAGTATCGACACAATACGAGCAAATGTATTTGAAATAGAGTATTTTGAGTACGGCATTTGACGTAAGTAAAAATTTTGATGTCACTGATCTTCGCCAAAGAGCAGCACACATCCTTAAGCAAATTGTTCGTTCAAAACCAATTAGTCCCTTTCTTATTTTTAAATAATACTAGCAATTTTAACAAATTTGGGAAATTCCTTGACTTCCGGTGCTTGACTTTACATTATAGAACCAAACTCGTCAGCCTTTTTACTTCCGCATAATTTAGCTCGTTCTTCCGTGAAACCAGTGAATCGTGACGACAAAACTTGTTGACAAACCGCCAAATGAGGGAATGATACAACAGACACGCGCTGGCAACAAGCCCAAAGATCGCAGAACCAACAATCCTCCTCTGCTTCTTCCCTAATTCTTCTGCCGTCTTTTCCTCACTTTCACTCTCCCACCCCCCACCAAAAAAGTAAAAAAGAGGTGGAAAACGGAGAATACCAGGCCTACTCTCGCCCCCCCCCCCCCCCCCCCCAAGCTCGTCCCACGCGACAACGCCGCAGCCCAGCGTTGCCTGATGATAGCGCGCGCGTTCCACGAGCAAGACCCTAATGGCGCCTGTCCCGTGTCATTAATTTTGCGAACCGTCGCCGGCGTGCAAGCGGGTATGTCCTTCGCTGAAAAGAAGTCAGAGGAAGGCTCTCCCGCGCCCATCGCGATGCCCTCGTGCCCTCTCTCTCGTCTTCCTTTTTTTCTCCCTAAAGCTACTTTTTTTTTTCATTTTAATGATCGCCCAAAAACGCATCCGGGAACTTCGAAAGAAGCTTTTCCTTTTCCTACTTAACTGTTTCAGTCCCCATTTCTTCGTACATCGTTTTCTTTTCTCAATGAGATTTGGTGCGAATATGTTAGTGCGAATCGAGGTTAGGGAGAGAGATGAAAACGCCTCTGAACCCGGTTCGCTTCCCTATTTACCCTCTAAACTCCCCATTTAGGATTGTGAATTTATTTTGTTTAATTTGTTTATTTTGATCATGTGCTAAGTGTATTATAATACTGGAAGCGCGTGGAAAAAGCTCTCAAAAAGGAAGCTGAACGAAGCCGCAGGTCCTCGCATTCACATTTGTGCAGCACAAGCAAAAACAAAATCTAGTTGTAGTTCCATCTCTAACGATAAAAACAAAACTTATAAATAACATTAGTAAGACAATAGCAAACACGTCGACAAACAGTTTAATTACAAACACAAACAAAAAGGAATTTAGACAAACAGCTTTGCATGACAACCGTGACATTCAAAGGTTTAAAAAATCACTTAAACTAAATTAGAAATAAACATAGCGACCTTTCGCTGCGCGTGTCCACACAAAAAAAATATAACAGGAACGCCAACAAAGTAAACAAAAGAGCTGCCTCAATTTAATTTTTACTCAGAAGCAAACACAAAGGCACGTTTATTTTAACATTTCATTTCTGTAATCTCTCCCGTGCAGAGTTTCTTTTTGTAGCGTAAGCTACACTGGCCGAGGTTGAGTAGTTTCGCGTGGCTCCTGGAGAACCGTGCTGCGCATGCGCGAGGAGCAGTGACGGAACGGGCAGGACTCGTATGGCGCCTAGAGTCAGTCTCAAATGCACGCTACGCTGTTCAGAGTACCGAGACTCCCAGACCTCGCATCTGACAGCGCTGTCCAGGCGCGCCATCTTGGGTCCGCTCGCAGATGGCAGGAGTGACTGCAGCTGAGCCAAGCCGACGCGTAGCTGTCGCCGCGCCAGCAGCCGCGAGCCGCAGCTGTGGCAGCGAATCAAAGTCGTGATCGTTCGTATCTCGACGTAAGCATCGGATAAACGCGCCTCCTCCGCAATAAGAAGAGCGGAGAAGCTTAACTCATCGGATCCCGAAGTAGTCACATAATCCGTATACCGTGTGTGTGTCATTGAAGCAGCAGTAAGCATGATAATCAAGCTAATCCTAGACAACCAGGAAAGCTAAGAATAACCAGCTGAACCTAAGCTTACGCTACGTATATCCTGGCATAGCCGAGCTAAGCCACTGCAATTTTTTTCTTTTTTTGTCAGACGTACGTATGTGCAAAGCAACCAAGTTAGTAATAATGATTGGGGTTGTGTGAATATTTATACAGCGTGTAGGTGGTCTGCCATTTCAAAGTTGCGACGAGTCACTCGCTGTAGATGAGCAATTTAGCCAGTGCAGTACAACCGCTAGCCTGGGGGTCTTTAACGTGCACCACGCAGTAGTGATACACGACCGCACGCCGGTACGATGCTCATCCAGATTGAAACGGGCAGTGGTGGGGATTAAGTTAGATTAAGGACCAAGTTAGCTTGACCTTGACACTGCTTTTGCATGCGGAAGGCAATTTCGTCCGCTTGTTGAGCTAGGGTTTCGGTGACGTCGGAACGCCAAGCTCGGATTGGCTCGGATTGGAAGGATGGCGGGTAGACGTCGAGGCAGCTAGCATTGACGTCTACCCACTATCCCCCTATCAGAACCAATCAGAGCTCGACGTTCTGACGTCGGTGCTACCCCTGCGCATGAAGCAGACGAAATTTCGCTCCGCATAGAGTCGTCTACGTATCGTGCCACTGGTCGTGGCCGGTGGCTCCTTGAACGTGCGTAAAATCGGTAAATATTGCGTACGAGAGCGGCGTATACAACGTGACGCGTCAATCAATCGCAGACAAACATGACAGCTCCCTGAAAAGGCTGTACGTACTCCGTTCCACTCAACGTCCGATCTCAGATGAGGCTGCGATCAGATAGAGCCAATCAGGCAGCGATGGAAGTGGATCGCCATGGCACTCGACGTCTTTGAACGTTTGCAATCACCGGCTACAGCAATCGCTCACAAAATCAAGCGCAGAATCACGGCGCACCGACCGTGCGTGATTGGTTTAGCCTCTGATGGCAACCACGACGAACGCCATGACGGTGCATTTTTGGCCCTGCTTCATTGGTTTCATATTGGATGGCAGCCTAGACTACGCTCGGAATCACTGTGCAACGTTCCGCGGACAGTTGACTGTAAATTTAAGAACTAGTTCATTTTTTTTTCTTGCTTGAGGCAACTTTATATTGAAAAAAAAAGCGATCAATAAGAACAGCCAGAGAATACAAAATACAAAAGAACGAGAGAAAACGCTATCTACGCATGCGTGAAAAAAAGAAAAAAAGGTGACCCATCTTTCACCCTCTTCCCCTCCCCATCTTCTGCCATTGCCCGAAGCGCGATAAGGCCCTATCCCGAACGCCTCCTCTGGCCGAGGACCCCGCGGACTCATCAATTCCGCCGGGCTACCGTTCCCACTTGCGTTCCGGAAAGCGTCGCCGAGCGCCGCCTCTTCCGATAGCGCTCGCTCCCGGAACAGCGCCATCAAGCGGCGGCCAAAGCAAACAACGACGGCGACGGGGAACGACAACACGCGGCGGCCACGACGGCGGCACGGCAGAGCACACAACCCACGCGAGGCCAAATCAATCTCGCCCTATTAGCCTGCGCTTCCATATTTTACGATCGCAAATAGATAGCTCTGCCGCTCGGATCCAGGGATTCCCGTCGCTCCGTGGAAAGGCGACCCGAGGCCCGCAGTCCACCTACGCGGAGATCCCGAGCTTGTTGAGAGCAATGACACTTTTCACGAAGGTGTCCTTAGGTGGTGCATTTGTCATACTCAAAGTTTATGAGTCTATGTTTTAAAAAAAAATACTTAAGCAAAAAAACCTTTTTTTTTTCAATGCACAGTGAGGAAAAAAAGCAAAAAAAAATGTCTGGTTGCGCTGTCGCTGTTGCTCCCAGATGGCGCAAGATAATGCAAAAACGCGGAAGCTTCTTTGCGATGAACACCGCAAAGCAGATTCAGTAGTTTCGAGCGTGAGCGATATTATCTCTCTCTTTATCTCGTCGACTCCTCCTCCTCACTTTCTATTCGTATAGTCAAGGATATTATAAATTCAGAGTCAAGTACTTATAGTAGTCTTATATATCCACTCACAATCGCTGAACCCTATAAACACGCAGTGGAGACAGTATCAATTTAAAGGTCACACCGATCTTTTAGAAAATAAAATTTATTTACTTGGAATGGAGAGCGCGGTAATCAGGTTAATATAAATAATGAGAAGAACATAAAACATCGTCCCTGTTTTTAGGTTCTTTCCTTTATTGATATTGAAATTATGTACCGAGTAAAAGTATTTCTTTGTGTACACGTGGGTAGAATCTGAGAGAGAGGAGAAGACGAGACGGACGTGAGAACACCGGGCTCTGACTTTCTACCTGTATACAAAGTTACGCCTCTGCAAAACTTTTACTCTTCACTCAAATTATCGCTCGTTTGAACACACCGGCTTGTACCACGTCTTTCTAGCAGATTTATATCTCTCGATTCCTCTCCCCAACTCTACAGCAAATCGACAGAAAAAACACTTCTTACGCCATTTAACGAGATTTAAGCCCGAAATTCTAGCAATTAGTCTGTCATGCATGTGTTCTTCACACGCTGACTCTAAGCATGTATATTCTTGCGTAAGGGTTAAGAAACCTTGGTACCAGTGAAAGGGGGGGGGGGGCGAACTCAGGTAAATTGCTATTTTATTACGAAACCCACCGACACGAGGTGAGAGCCAGAAAGGAGAAAATTGCCAAGTTTGAAGATAGCAAAAATAATTGAAGACAAAAAAAAGTAATATTAAACATGAAAAAACAATATTTGTAATCCTCGTCTTTGCGTTCAACGCGCCGCAAATTAAATTTACTATTTCCCAACTTGACCAATTTTTTAGCGTTTTCTTTTCTTAAATTTTTAAGTGTGTTTTTAGGTTGCAAGCAGGGAGTTATTTCTCGCCAGCTTAGAATACTGTATTTTAGAGCTGAAAGTGTGCTTTAGCTATCACGTGTTTCATATAATCTCATTTTATGGGTGTATGAGTTTCTCAACTTAGTTTATATGACAAATACCACAGTTTCAGACACGCTCGTGAACGGTTTGGTCAAGTGAACCTGGACACTTCCATGCGCGGGGCTGCGTTCCGTAATATCTGTGCCGTAGCGATGAATCTATAGTCTACACAAGTCTACACGTGCTCGCTGATTGACTAGCTTATACTCAAGAATGAGCTAGCGGTATACGCGCAAGTACATCGCAGATTTGTACCTAGTTTTTCGGATGTAAACACGCGTGCGCAAGCGCTAGGCAGACGATAGAGCAAGTGATTCTAAAACATTCTGTCTACGCTAGAACACTACATGTAAAAATTGTAAGGCAAATTGCTAGGCGATTGCGTTGCATACGTGCGACGTTCGAGCATCACAAACGTTTACCGATGCTCTCACGGCGCTCTTCATCAGATAGTTTACAATGTGTACATTTGATGGTTGTTCTCTGGGCTTCACGTATGCGTGACAGAATTTGCTATCCGAATTTGTCCTCTTGGAGCAGCTGCACCTCGTGGCTGCACCCTTATGCAATCGGTGTCACGTAACGTCAATTTTCCGCTAAATTTGGCGGGGAAGCTGAATTCGTGTATAGGTCACGTCACAACAGGTATCGTGACGTCAATTTCCCCGCTAAATTTAGCGGGCGAAATTGAATTGGTGTATAGGTCACGTCGTCAGTTCCCACTATCATGTAGCGTGGACATTGAATCGTATATGGCACGTGTCATTCGTGACGTCATTTGACGTCATGTGACGTAATAGGCTACGGCTTCCCGAAATGCGCCTTCACGAAATCCGGAGCAACTAGCCAAACAACGTTTCACGTTAAAAATTCATGATGCTACTTTTGACAGAGTACCCTCTTCTTCGGGATAAATAGTTCCTCGGCTTTCATAGTTAATCCGCTTTATCAGGAGATCATAGCGATTACCAAAGTACGCACAATTCATCGCACGTATTGAGTTGACTGGACCCAAAACTTCGATCAGTTTTGTCGTATCAGAGATCCTTCTCTAATCCTTATATCTTCCGGCAAAACAAAGCGGACGCGCAAAAATATATCCACCTAATCAGTCCGGAGAGATCAAACCCGAAGCAAGTAATCAATCACGTCGGAGGCCATCTTCATCCGCGACCTGGGACCAGAACTACCAGTTCATTTCCTGGGCCAAACCTCCCCCCCTCCCCTCCTCCCCCAACGTCCCCTTTCCTGAGTTCTGACGCCAGTCAGACGCGCGCGATCGCGTATATCCGGGCCTCGCAGGAAAGCGAGCTACTAATCCCGGATAACGACAGGGCAGGCCATTGAACGGGCACCCTCAACAGTCACCCCGCGAACGACACCTCCCCCTCTTCTTGCAGCCACCTCTTCATCTAACCGGCGGGAATCGATGCCCAGCCCGTCTCAACGCACAATCCCCTCCAACAAAGACGCCGGGATCCTCAAGTAGCTGGAGCATTCGCCAGAGGTGCCCTTAAAGCCAACGCCAACTTTGCCCACAGCGCAGAAACAACGTAGAGAGCAAAAAGCAAAAAGAAAAACACGTCGCCGAATTATAGCGAGAGCGCGGCCAGACAACGGCAAACATCGACACTGCGGTGCCTGCGGGGTTAAACGGCCACAAATCGTAAGGAACGGCCGTGTTGGAGATGTCTTTGCGCGGGACAACGTACAGCCGGCATTGGTCTTCATTCAACCTTACTTTTGCTGCCCTCGACTCCACTCTGTGTGCGTTTGTGTTTCTATTTGCTCGCTTTGTCCTCTTTTTTCTCGCCGCCCAGTGTGCGTTTCGTAAATAAAAGGACACTAACGCCATTCTGGGGGTGGGGTGTCTAAATTGGGGAAACTACTACGTCGCCTGCTCTTATCTTTACGCCATAACTTTTCTCCTTTGTCTCTTTCTATCTCTCTCAATCCTTCCCTTTCCCTCGTCCTCACTGAGTCCCATTCTGATAGCAGCAGAGGCTTCTATTGTGTGCAGGGTGCTGGCGGAGGTATTTTTCTTTTTGTATACATAGTTACCTACAGAGCCGTTCTATTCGCCTGCGTGCAGGTTCCCCATTCCCTTCCCTCTCACATTGGAGACTCTTTTGTTCTTTCAATCTATAATGTTTGTTTGTTTGTTTTTCTCGTACTTCAGTAAGCCTCGTTTCTCTCCCCAGCCGTGCCGGTAGCCGAGAGGTTTATGTGCGCTTGTTGGTTTGGTCGCCGTCTTCTGGGCGCGTTTAGTACTTCTTCGCAGGTTGAGCCCCCTTCGTTTACGATCTCTATTGCGAGGTGGCGGTCTCCACAGCGTAGATCCCAGTATAAATGACCCGAGTTTATTTTAAGAGCATGCGTCGCGATATTTTTTTTTTCTTTTCGATTGGCCTGGTTTTGTGCGGTTTTATTTCTATTCGTGAATATAGGTGACTACGTCCTGCACAATGCCTCTTGCACGTTGGAACTTTCCCTGTGCTGCTTGGAGTACGGATTTTGGAGATAGTGTAACAGGGTCCTGCGGTGACGTAGTTTTATGCAATAGCTGGATTAAACTTTTTTTTCGGTGACCGATAAAAAATTGCGCCCCAGTATAATGTCCTGTATAATGCTACGATTTCCTTTGATTTGGGTTGATTACGGACAAGTTAAAAGGCTTGTTCTGGTGACACGCGAAATGACCCAAGTTTAAAAGTTAGGAATTGATTTGCTAGCGCCTTATCTGAAGCGAGTTACGGTTATTCATATAGTACATGATGAAATGTTTTATTTCGTGTATTCTTTGTTGTAAACGTTGTGCGTAGCAATTTTATCGACTCAAATACAAACTTAACTTATTACATTTACTGACGCTAATGGTTTCATCAGCACCCAATTTAAGTGAGTACCATGAGTCAAATCATCTTAAAAAACGATGGAACCACAGATATGTGATAACCTAAGAGCGAAAGGGGCGTGGTGGGTATTCTTTAAAGGGACACTTAAGTGGATTCTTATGTCGTCTATTTATGGTGATAGCTCAATCTACGGGCACTAAGCATCCCTGAAAAGCCAAAATTACAGTCATTTGTGGCCGATGTTCCCATTCAAATTTTAATCAAAGATCGTAACGCGGCCCCCTTCCTGCGCCGTCGGACGGTGTTTTCAAATAATAACTGCTATATTACGTCTCCTACACGAAACGATTTAACGTTTTTGTCAAAATATAATGTACAACGCACGTTAAAAGAGTAATATTAGTAACGCTAAGAATCTCTACGCAATTAACTATTTTCATTGGTCAAATTTTCCAGAGATAGTGCAAACCCGAAAATGTCATGCCCCCCCCCCCCCCCCGAGAAAATAGTGCCCGTGTATTTTTATTCCTGAGAGTTTGACGTTTTTATAGACTAAAGCCCGACAAACAATATGCCACCAAAACAAGCTTCTAAAAAAAGCACCTGAATGCATATTTAATACCTCATTACACCTGGGAAACTATAAGATACGTATCAACCGGATAGGTTATTTAGGTACTAATCTGTAAGTAACAAGCGGCATCATATTAACCGCAATCTGTTTATCTTATCATGCTAATTACTGCATCACTGAAATCCTAAGGTCAAAAGCGGAGAGCGTTGCGCCTTCTACAGTGAGCTTGCACCTACGGCACACGTTAACGGTTTTTTTCACTGGTCACAAGTTACACTGTTTCAAAGTTTCCCGTATGATCTATAATACTCAAAGCCAATTTTTTTTTGTGGCAAAGTTAAATGGTATAATTGTCTGTGTTTATTAACTATGATAAACTATGCCCCTTGTATAAAGCATTAATTACACGTTATACACAGGATAGGCGTCTTCGAGTTCCGAGGAGCGATGTGTCACGTGATTAGAAATGAGCATTCAGTGTCCCAAAATGTTCCGAATGTAGTTTAGTTTACAAACCTTAAATACCGTTTGTTCTTTGTTTGTTTTTGTTCTTTGTTATTCTCGTCTTTGTTGCTCTTGTTCTTTGTTGTTCTGTGTTGTTCTTGGTCTTTGTTGTTCTTGTTCTTTGTTTTTCTTGTTCTTTGTTGATCTTTGTTGTTGTTGTTTGTTGTTCTTCTCTGTTGCTCATTGTTGTTGTTGTTTGTTGTTCTTCTCTGTTGTTCTTTGTTGTTGTGTTGTTGTTGTTGATGTTTGTTGTTGTTTTTGTTGTTTCTACATACTCACTCAAGCGGGGCAAGCGTGGGCACCACTGATCTCTGCTATAGGGGGCTGGATGGCACATAGCTGCTCTCTGAGTCTGGCGCAGATGAAGCCACAGGAAGTTCGTTGCTTGTCCCTGAAGTCGGGGCGTCTGCTTTGCATCTTAGTCCATTCGGTTGATATTTTGGTTCATGTTGTCTTGTGTCTTTCAGTGGATGTAAGTTCTTCCAGTTTTAATAAAATCCAGATAATAAGGCACT
Organism: Ixodes ricinus; assembly: GCA_037355805.1. Lineage (NCBI taxonomy): Eukaryota > Metazoa > Arthropoda > Arachnida > Ixodida > Ixodidae > Ixodes > Ixodes ricinus. The sequence goes on from JAZHYW010011704.1 coordinate 40,413, forward strand.
TTAACGTGGGACATATGCACGCTTGATCAACTAGAATCTAATAATTTTCACATCAAGTGGCTTCCCAGGAGACATCTAGGGCCTGCATGCGCTGGTATTGCGCATGAAGCAGGCTTTCTCTGAAGTGACAGGACAAAATACAACGCCCTAAACGCTGTTCAAACCAGCCCTTTGAAGAGTTGAAAGGCCTGTCAAGCATTCACTTCCGGGACAAGCCGCTTGCTTTCGGTGGCCTCATACCTGTTTCCTCAATGCGCCACCCAGTCCCCCAGTGAAGATCAGTGGTGAGGACAGCGGTATGCGTACACGCCACGATTTAGTTTCGGAAACGTGTCACGTGTTTCACTCCGTTCCCCGCTAAGCTGACATGGCGATGGAAGCTACGTGCTCGTTTATGCAGTAAACCGCCGCTTTCGCACCACGTGATTATGCTCTCTCGGCATACTTACGAGTAGCGAGTGGACAAAAGTGAGGTGGTTGATTGGTCCCGCAAAAACGCAGTCTTCAGCGTCCTGTCACTTCAGCAGTGATCGGAATATACTTCATTTCTCGATAACTTGGGTAACTGTGGAACCTACAGCCCTCACGACCCAATAAGAGCGTCGGAGCGAGGCACGTGACACCACTTCACGCGAGCGTTTGTGTCACTGCGCCAAACGGGAAGCCCGGAAGAAGTGGCTGTCGTCTGGCTGCAAAACCAAACAACTTCGGATGAGCGTCCACCGCCGCAATACTGCCATCCGCTAGAGTAGCCAGCTCTTCGGGGACAGTTCATAAAACAACCATACATTCCCATTTAATCGCGAATCCGTGGCGGGTGCTAATGCTAGGTCGACGTTTTTGGCGGAAGCGGTCGATTACAGGGCTGTGACCGTTCAAACATCGTTCCAAAGCCACGTTGTTCTCCGAAAATGGCTGATCCAAATTAAGTATCGTTGAAAAGTAACATGTCTTCGTCTTTTTTCCGTGATGTGTAGCGTAGTGTCGATAGGGATGCGGTAGTACTCGTGCGAGTTCAATGCCCTTAAAATAAAACAAATACCTAGAACTACGTTTTGTCGCGGACGGCGCAATTGTTGTGGCGGTAACGAGGCCTCCTCCGTGGTCGCGACCATAGAGTGCTGTCACGTGCCGTTAAGGGCTTAGGGACGGACATGCTTGAGACCGGGTTAGGGCTATATGGATGACGATATTTTAATAAGACATGATTAGATGACGGAAGCGTCCGATGGTGAGTCCCATTCTGCCTCCGCCGCGGGTGTCCGCAGGTCCCCCTTTTATACGGAGCGGAAGTTCTTCTGCTTCTTGGACAGGGGTTGCAAAGATGTCAGAATGCCAAGCTCTTATTGGCTGATTGAAAGTAATAGTGTGTAGACCTCAAGGCACCTAGCATTGAGGTCTACCCACTATTCTTTCAATCGTAGCCAATCACAACTCGGCGTCGTTGTGACCTCACCACAACCCCTGCAAAAGAAGCCGACGAACTTGCGTTCCGCATAACCGCAATGACGTGACAAGCTAGCGTCCCTGCGGGATCCTGGCGTGATTGGAAAAGGCTGTCAGCATCGATGAAAATGAGGTCCAACAGCCCCTGTCATTGGTCCGGAGGTTTATGGTTTCGCAGCAGCACTTTTTCTCGATGTTAGAGAAAGGCGAAGACGAAGACTCATTGATGTTCACTTCCGCAGATGTTCGAAAGCCTTTGATCCGGGTCTTGGAGAGGGTCTCTGTTGAGCGATGATGTTGCGGACCTTCCCTGTAAGTGTGCCTTAGATGGAGTACGGCCTCGCCGGTGTTTAAAACGTAACTGTTCCTTCCTCCGATGCTCTTAGTGGGTCGCGGGGCAGCAGCCTCGAGTTCGCCAACTTATCGTGAAACGGACTGTAGAACACTTAGCATGTCGGAGTAGCGTTCCTAAGTTCGGCTTCTCCTTAATTTAAACGTCCTTGCGGCAAAGCACGCTTTACGAAACGATTCAATTTTAGGGTTAAACCTCTTGACGAGCTAAAATATGATCGCGGGCTTTTAGTGATCTGGTTTGTCCGATTTCACGTGCTCAATGAGTGCTCATGAGGAGTTAAAGGGACACTCACGGGGTATTTATAATCGCCGAGGTTTTTATTTCAACATGACCTATAAGAGACCTACCACCCATGACACAATCTGCGGCTCAAATTTTTTTTGTTGTTTTTAGTTAAAAAGCAGCCGGTCGAGATATGGCCGGTTTCAGTCGCGCTCACTGTCGTTTTCATGCTTATATTACGTTGAAACTATGCGTAACAAATATATTCAAAGTAGTGGGTTATCTAAGACAAAGATTCAATATTAAAAAAAGAAAAGAATGTAAACTCCATTTTTTGTGGCCTCCAAGGAACTGCTATACGTTCATCGAAAAACAACAAATGCTGCACGGATCACAGGAAGAACATGCACACGTCATTCTCAATATTGCGACGTACTTTGGGCTGGAGGACGACGCGATGGCAGCGGTCGACGGACCAACGTTGCGACGGACTTGGGGCTGCTACTTCGGAACTGCCGTTCGGGGTACCGGCCATGCGATACATAGAGCGGAAGGGTTTTAAGTGCGAAACAATCGCACGACAAACGGTGCAGGCAACTTCGTCGTCGTCGCCGTCTGCTTCACACGCCGGAAAAGCGGGCAAAAAATAATAAAACACACGGTCGGGTGTAGCCACGTGATTTCCGGCATCTCTCTCCTTCTCTACGTTTCTCCCTCCTCCTCAATAAAACATCGTCCACGTTGCGCGGCCATGAGCTTCCATGCTGATGTTTCGGTTTCGGTTTTGAGCAGTTTAGTTTTTTTGCTTTATTAAAAGTATACGTGACTGTAGCAAAATATTGATGGGGTAGTATCCTGACACCATTATAAATAGCCTGAATAAACATTTAAAAAAATGTGTGTGTGTGTGTGTGGTGGGGGGGGGGGGGGGTCGGTGCCGTTTTCATCCCAATCAATGCCGATTTTATTTTAGTAAAAATACACCCAATTCTTACCTCCCATATTGTCCGCAATTAATGCCGGAACCCAGAAACTTAATATGCATGGTAAAATTTTTCCGTAACCACGAGGTTGAATGACACTGAACAAAATTTTCAAAACCGAGCAGCTTAACAACCAACTTTTTTTCTTCAGGCTCACCCACTTTGCCGTCTTTCGACTTACCAAAAAACGACAGACAGCTCCAAGCACCACCTATCTGCCGGTGGAGTCACCAGGGAGTGAACTTGCTTGGCACACCAGCAAAAAACCAACTTTGCGTCTGGCCCTGAAAAAAAAATGCACTAGCTTTATTTTTTTAAAGCCACACCAGAAACAGCAAGAAAATCATAAAAGATCTAAGACGCTGGTGAGGAATGCGATACAAAAGCGTTACGCCGATTGACTCGGCGTGAGAAAGTATGGACGAAACACGAACACAACAATAAAGAACAGAAGCCCGTGGTTAGATAAAATACCCAAAACGAAGGCAACCCCACGTTGGGCACCAATTTGGGTCGCCCGGTCACGTCCGGCAGTACATAGCGACTGCTTCTTCTTTCACCCATAAAGACAGAGCGAGAGTGTTGGGTTGGGAACAGACTGAGAAAGGGAAGACGAAGAAAGAAGTACAAAATAAAAGTATAAATATTCGGGAGAGATAATAAAAATGAGACAGGAAAAAAATGGCGAGGTAAAGATTTGCAGCACAGTTACCGGGGCAAACGAGCAGAAAGACGAAAACGCCCCGCCGTTGCCGGACTCTGATTTATCGCAACAAAGAGATGAAGATGTAAGTGGCTTGTGCGGCCGAATGACCAACGCGGAGCTCCACATTCGGCCGGTATGGCGGGCACGTTAGTCGGACACCAGCCGTGGGAAGAAGAAAAAAACGCTAGGCGTCAGTCAGTCGCCGGCAATACGTGACAAGATGAAGACGGCTGTCGGACTCCTGTTTTCCCCATTCCCCTCCGCAGGCTCGCAGGCTTAAGTCACGCGACGACGGGTGTGCAGCGACAGCCGCTCGGACGCTGGAATGAGTTTGGGTAGATCGAAGGTATGCCTGCTTCAGCTTACTTTTACATCTGGTTACTTTAAAAAAAACGTTATGAAATTACTGGTTTACATTATAATGTGGGGTTCCGTGTTTTAGGTACCTACCCATACACCTATAAAGTAACTCTTGAGCCGGTTTTATTGAAATTGAAAAAAACCCGAAGAACCCCGATGGGGGGCTGTCCTTAAATAAGATCAACACGAGCATAACTGAAAGAAAAAAATTATGGAGCCTTATATTGTGTTAGACCATAGCTTCAACCGAACTGTCCGCGTGGCTGCTAATCTTTTGGGTAATCAAACTCCTTCTATAGCTATCTTCCGTTATCTGTATGGGATCTCCTCCAAGTGTCTGAGCAGTGTTGTAGGATTAACCGAAAAAATGTAACGAAATGCGTTGCTCATTCCGTGCAAATAAAAGAAAACCGCGCTACCAACCTGTTACCTCTAAATATAAGCAACGCGTAAATGTTACCGACAAAAAGTAAGGCGCGTTACATTTTCCTAGCGTATTATATATAAATGAAAACGTTTTACCGCTTTGACGTTACGTGTGTGCAAAAGCGCCATGTTTCAAGAAAGGTTATGTTCATGCAAAAGCTACGCGTAATTACCTTTTTTTTACGGTTCTCATTTTGAAGGTTGTGTGATGAGTCCAAAAATTTATGTGACCTGTCGCCGAGAAACGTGGAAAAAACTGAAGTGTGATATTTTTATCTCAGGAAAAGGACGTTACGAGTAACGTAACTACGTTGCTCATTACTCGAGATAAATTACTCGAGTTCGTAACTCATTTTTTTCTCATAATACGCAACGAGTACGTTCAATACCACTTCAAAGACAAGGCGTGCGTACGACGTTTTGTTAGTAGATCCCCAACCCGCTCCAAGCGGCAAACAGGCTGAAGCATGACGGGGGTATAATAATAATAATATTAATAATAATAATAATTTAATAATAATAATAATAATAATATTAATAAATATTAATGTTAATTTTTTTGCATGTATCATACTTGGCAGAAATACGGGTCTGTCAAAGCCAATTGGATGACTTGTGGGACAGTACCCTTCACTTCATGAGTACATAATGTCCCCCTGATTTGCAGTTCCCGACTCAGGCAAATGTTACCACGCTATGATCCTGACGAAGATGATTAAAAAAAGAAGACAGTGAAAAAAATCACGTTTGTTAGCGTTCACGCAAAGCACATATAATAATAATAATAGTTTTATTGTCAACGTTGTGTAACAATGTGTTTACGGGCCCGTCAAAGCCTATGATGGCTTGTGGGACGGGGCCCTGCAAGTCGCCAAAAGTGAGAGAAACACAAAAGAGCTGGAAATATAATCAACTACAAGTACTATACACAAACTCACCAACTCAACTCAACTGCACCCAAGGCTGATTCAAAGCCTGCCTGGTTATCCCCCCCCCCCCCCCCCAAAAAAAAAGAAGAAAACTGTTTAAAACTGTTTACACTGCGTCGGACATATATTCGCGGAGCCATGTCTTAACTTTCTTCTTGGAATCTAGGGAAAATACACAATCGGGTAGCTGATTGAAGGTGTCGTGAACGTAGTAATCTCGTGTTTTCATTCCGTATCTCGTGAAACAGCGTGGTTTCTCAAATCTTATCGACTGCCTAAGAATACGAGACGATACATGTGGGATCTTGTAGCTGTCCGTCCAAAAATACTGAAGAATTACTGTTTGTTGGTACAAAGAAAAAAAATTTGGCATCTCTAGATCGGCGAAGAGATTCATGCTGTTTGATTAACTTGAATTGTACACCACATTTCTTAAAAGACACTTCAAAACACTGTTTACCTTCTCGTGCCAGAGCCCTGCACTGTGCGCGAACACTGTCACACCGTACCTTAGCACACTGTACGCCAAGGCATGAACGAGGATTTTTCTAACGTGGAAAGGAACAAAAACTCTAATATTGTATAACAGACAAGCTACATTCCGTAAGACACGACATATGTAGGCTAACTGCTTGTTCCGGGACATGTCGCTTTCAAATATAATACCCATGTACTTCGTGCTGCCTACCCATTGAACAGGAACACTACTGCCAGATACGCTATCGACCCCGCGTAAAAAGAAAGGCTTATCTACGAAACCATGTTTTAGCGGATTGTGGAAACAGATCAACTTAGTTTTTACTGGATTGACTTTTAAAAGATTGAGGCGTACCAGTCCACCACTCTACTGAGCATTACTGGCAATAAAAATTAAAGAAATAAAAGGTGGTTTTTTTTAGAAAATCGACTTCAAACTTGCCAGTTTTTTTAAAGAAAAACTTGCAAGTTTGAAGTCGATTTTCTATAAAACTACTTACTTTTTATTTTTCACTTTTATTTAAAGTTACGTAATATAGTAGTCTGTCCGACCTACTAACAGAAATGTTAATATATTGTTTGTATGGCCGCTATTAGGACTCGAATCTCGTGCTGTCAGAGTTTTGAACGGGACTTCGCATAGACGCTCAGCTGAGCAGAATTTTGAGGTATGTAAGGTTTTCTATTTAATGTTAGTACTTACCTCAATATCTGAGCGTAAAAGCCAGTGAAGCAACAATATTTATCCTAACAATATTTATTTACTTGGCACTGGCGTGATTTCCAAGGTGTGTGAGCTTCGCCCTATATATTGACGGAGAAGATACGTAATATCTAGACTCCCGGACAAACTTGAGTCAAGAGGTAAAAGTCTAAGTAACCCGGCATGAATCACTGAAAATAGAAATGAAACCTAAACACATGACTAACACGTTTGAAGCCTTACACGCTACGAAATGCTCGTTAATTTACGAAAGAGTCCGTACGCTGCACAAAATAAACCGTACTTCCTAAGCGTCAGATACTAAATCGTACATATGTATATGCACTGCATATCTGTTTGACATAAGAAAATATGACAATTACATATCAAGTTCGGTATTTCAAACTCAAAGCCGAAAGCAAAAGGCCCCAGAGGAATTCTCTAACGATCTGCATTCCCCCGTATTGGGAGGAAGTAAGCGCTGTGCCCGCACTTGTGGATACGGACTTCGAAGTAAATTTTTTAAGTACACTACTCCAAATTTTATTAATGTTTATGGTTGGATATTGAGGTAACTGCTAACGATAAATAGAAAACCTTACATAGGCCAAAATTCTGCTCAGCAGAGCGCCTGTGCGAAGTCCCGTTCAAAACGCTCATAGCACGAGATTCGAGTCTTAATAGCGGCCATACAAACAATATATTACAATATCTGTTGGTAGTTCCTGATAGCCTACTATATTAACTGACTGTGAATAAAAAATAAAAGAAATAAAAAGCGTTCTTTTTTTTAGAAAATCGACTCCAAACTTGCTAGTTTTTCGAAATATTTGTTCTTCAGGCACATGTAGCGCAATATATACTTATCGCAAAATATTCAAGTTATGCTCAAACGAAAAAGCTTAATTGTAGCTTTACGGTGATATAAAGATCATAAAAATATATTGATTAGGTCACACAGCACAGCTTGCTGAACTTCGTCAAATATCGTCGCAGAGAGGCGGTTTGACAAATAAAAAAAAAAACATTAAGAATGTTATGACCTAGACGCTTAATTAACATAAAAAAGCCTATGTCTAGAGTGTTCCCGAAAAGTTATATTGATGTAGCGTAAAAAGTAGGGAAAAGGGATGGAGTGAAATATGGCACCCCCGATAAGCTGGAAAAACGTCAGTTTACACCTTGGCCGCTTCGAACGGTCCATAACTTGAGAACAAAAAATCAGACGAAATTGCCGTTTGCGTCTTTTTTTTATTATAGGAATTGCCCCCAAACATATATATTTTTGAAAAAAATTAAAAATTCGACCCAAAGTTTGTGCCTGAGTTGAGATGAAATCACCCAGCGAAACTGTGGCAGACTTCCTCTAGCTCATTCTCCCATCAGCCTCTAACCTCTACCGAGTTCTGTACCCTAAAACTCAGGCGCCATCTCAAACACAAACAGAAGGCACCAAGGAACCAAGAGGCGGAAGCACACAAATAGCTCCTAACATCACAAAGACGATGCCAATTGGAACTGGCGCAACATAATATCTCGAAAAGCAGAAATAAATGATGGCCCAGATAACTCCCGTGGCATTCATTACAGTAGCTCGTGTGCGCACAAAAACAAAAATGAATCATGTAAAAATTTCAAAACTCTATTTTCTCGAAAACCTCGTTCGAAGAAGACTACAGCAACGTTCAAAAAGACTCTAATTGTAATTAACTGCTAAACGAGAAAAACGAAATTTCGCACCAAGTTCGACTGGCCACACGGTACCATAAATTAACCACACACGCAAAACAAAAACAATTTCGCGTATTCAGAAATTAATTTAGAGATGGAAGACTAAAACGTCCATCGATTAGGGAAAAGTAATTACGTTTTTCTCATTTTCCGATATCTGGATTTCCCATCACCCTTCACAGCCACCCTTTGTGGTTTCGTTTACCATTAATTTTGGTGCGCTCGATTATGCCGTTAAGGCCATGTAAGTAGAGGAGCGTTTTATGCTGGCGCCGCTTGGTAAAAAGTAGCGACAGAAATTAAAATCAATTTCCTTCGGGGTCGAGAACTATGAGACTACGATAATATTCTCCCTTTGATTGACCTCGCCTATTTACTTTTTTATGTTCATTTTCTGCCTTTGTGCGGGCTAGTATGTACGACAGCGTTTATGTAGCCTTCCGTGTTTCGGGGATTTATATTTCTTTTAATTCGGGGGTGTTTTTTCGACGTTCATTTTCGTTCCACGAATTCGGTGTCTCTCGGTATCAATACTTTGTGTCGGACAAACACATAGGGTTTTTTCGGGGCTTAGGTCGAAGAAAACATGACACGTGTGCGTACAATTTTTCAACCTCCAGATATCAAGTGACACGAATACTTGGAAAAAGTCATCAAACCGATAAGCTCTGTTTTGTTGAATCTGTGGTTTGGTGAACAGAATTAAAAGCTGTAGAAAAAGTCTTTCCTCCCGTAAAACTCAGCACAATCGGCCTTCTACAAGAGCAGGAAGGGTCAGAAAATGTCCTAAAATTTGTTTTTTTATAAAAACTTTGCTTAGAGTTTCAATTCTTAGTCATGGGCACTCATAAGTACTTATTTATACGTTCCGCAGTTCTTTCTTTAAGTTACATACATTTACAAACAAATCATGAAACATTGCACTCTGTGAAGGTGGATGACCGGTGGAACTGTTTAGCACACGACACAGACGTGACACAGAATTTAGCGTATGCTCCATTAACGTTGTCCAATATAGCAGCATGGTACCTGCGTCTTTTTGATGCGTTCTCCGCCCCGCGACGTTCGTCGTCTTGTCTGGTTGGGCGCATGCGCTTGGCGGTTTGTGCACGATCTTCATCGGTGGTGTTTCAGTGCCGTTCCCGCCGTTGCTCATCGGGAGTCCGGACTATACGCAGTCTCCCTATTACGACGAGAGAAGAGAATTAAAATGAACCTACTGCTAAATTACCCAAGCACCAAGGAGAATGCAGGGAATGGTGTTTCAGGCGCCCCACGTGCAGGCATCTGCAGCAGCATAGCCTCCTCTATACTCACAAGGCCTGGCAGGTCGACGACGGAGCCATAGAGTGCCCGGTCGCAGATTTGGAGCACGAGGATCTGGTAGCAGAGAGCATTTCTCGGGGAACCTGGACGTCAGCGCACAGCTTTTGCAGCGGCGAGGACCCGAATCATGGTTTTCAAACCCAATGAGAAAAGAAACGGTAGCGCGAGGAACGCGAGAAGCACGAGCGGACATTCTATCGCTCGGGAGAAGTGCGTTTCGGCGTCTCGCCGCAGCGGGGCGCCCGTCACCTGGCTCTCCTCTCATCCGTTGTCTGCCGCTCTACCTTTTGAATTTCGGCGGCCGCTTCTCGTGGCGATCTGCCAGGCTTTGTCAGTATAGAGGAGGCTATGGCAGTAGTAACTTTTCTAAAGCAAATGCTTAAAACAAATGGCATCTTTCACGCGCGTTCGTCAAGGCTTTATTTTGGCTATTTACTTCGAATCTTTTATCCGAGGAAGGCGTACGCGTGCGGCGCGTGCGGCGGAGCGAGAGCAGAGTTGTTAGTCACTGCACACGAAAAATCCACGGAACCCTAGCCATAAACAGTTTCGCTGTAAAAATTACCACGACTGAATCCACCCTTTTCAAAAGTTCATCGAGCAACATTGGCTGTCGCCATTGCTTGGACACGAAGCGCGTGATTGGATCCAAATCCTCGCCGAACGCTGACGTCATCCTCGTGTCCAATCCATGCTTAGAGTATCTGAGCAAGCAATGACGAAGAGGCGTTGGCGCCGCCGGCTTTTCAAAAGGGTCTATTATGCCAAATATTGTCACAGAAACCCCGAATCGACGGCCAAAACAACACGAAAATTAAACTTCGCCCCGGCGTTTCGTCGGTAGCATAAGAGTTTTGCAGGGATGCCTAGAAAGCCCACGAGCAGAGATAGGAGATATAAAACCCTCAGGCCAAGGAGTCATTCGTTGATCCCTCTATTTTCAGTGTCTCAAAGAGAGTGACGCCTTATGAATGGAACCCTCACGAGGCGTCAAGTTCTTTGTAGGACACTGAAATTGATTGAACGAACGAACGAACAAATGAACAAATGAAGGAATAGAATAATGCACGAATGAATTAATGTACTTCTACCCGGGATTTTATTTAAATCTAATAAAAAAAAGACCAGGAGTTTTTTTGGGTTTGCGTTAAAATACTGAACGCAGGGAAAGTCAAATTTGTTTCATGGAGGTCGAGATTATGGCGCGATAGCGTTAATTGTTTTTCCGCCCTGGAAAAAACAATATAGCGGCGCAGCTGCGCTAATTAGCTGGGATCATTTCACGTACATAGTAAATGACACTTAAGTGTATAACATTTATTCAAAGAACGGGCTTGACTTCATAGTGAAAAAAGAAAATACCTCGAGACTAGGGACAAAAATTGGGACGACATAACACCGTCTCAAAGGGACAGTGTTGTGTTGTCCCTATTTACGTCCCTGGTCTCGAGGTTTATTTCGCTATAATCGTTCACCCGCTCGCGTACGCCGTAAACTTTATTTCGGACTAGACTTTACTCACTCCGGAGCGCTTCTTAATTGTATTAATGTGAGTAGATCGATTTTACGATCTTCCTCGACGGCCTCCAGCAACCCACTTTTAGGTACAGCTGGCGACATCTAGCGAGCATCGCGAAAAATATTCGATCGACGCTGGCGATTTCTTTTTTTCAACGCCCTCTCTATTTCATTTTCTTTTTTTGCCTGACGCTTGTTTTAATAGTAATAATTATTGTTAACAATGGTAACTCTTATGTGGTACTCACTATCCACGAGTTACGAAAATCATCCCTGGAGAAGGGGAACAAGAGGGACAAAGGACAAACACAAATCTCCAAACACAGCTAGGTGACTGGTGCGCGACCGAAAAAAATTCACCCTTTCACCCTTGGCCGACAAAGCACCCAACCTCCAAGAGACAATTTGTTTCCTCTCCCATTCGCGTCTACAAACCCGTGATCACTCGCAGCTTAAAGAAAAAAAACAAACGTCTAAAAAGCTTTTTTAAGCAGTGTTTTTTTTTCTTAAAGGGGCACTGACACCCCAAGGGTCGCATTTTTCTTATTGTCTAAAACGATGCAAGTTGTAGTCATAGACTCGCAAAATAATACCGCATCGCAAAAAAAGATTTTCCCACGCGCGCGCGCGCCTTTTTATTTTTGGCGTTTTTCTCCCGCTCCTCGCCTCCTCGCTTTTTTGATTCGTGACGTCAAAAATCATGAAATTTAGAAGCTTTGTAGGCGACATTTCTATAACATTTAATAACGGCAATCGTAAAACATGTTTTTTGACGCAATTGCGAACGCACTACGGCCCTTCTTTTTGAAATAACAAAATCGGAGTCCGGTGTGATGTCGCATCCTGGATTTGTATCCTCCCTCGGAAAACATGCCGCCTGGGCAGGCGGCACCGCTCGCACGGAATAAAACCGGTTTTTCTCGGTCCGCCGGCGCCCTTATCTCCCGCTCCTCACCTCCTCGCTTCGGGTCGCGGTGGCAACAGCACGGAGTCGTGAAAGAAAGTCGACTCGCAGGACTCCGCAACATTTGACGTCAACGCACCGGCGCGGATCGCGCGGGAACTTCGAATTCGGCATTTGGAAATTGTTTTTTTTACTTCACAAATACTGAATTCTCAAGTTACGAATTTTGAGGGTAATGTCCCGGCATCGTTTTCAATCGTTTCGAATAATAGTAAAAAAGACAAAATGTTGATGTGTCAGGGCCCCATTAATGCGTTAGGCCCTCTGCAACGAAGAGTCCGCATCTGCGCGTGCGCTCTGTTATCCTTGTCAGCCTAGCTTCTGATCTTGTAGCGGGTTGGGGAGAGCGTTGCGGGGCTATGGAAGCATCCTACGAGAACTCCTTATAGCCACTGACAAGGAGAGAACGCGAGATTAGTCGTCCTCCTCCAACGCGACAAGAACCTTGGACATCATTTTGGCGGCACCTCGAGCGCTCGCTCGCAACCAAAACAGGGCGGACGGTATGGAGCGCCTGCTGGCGGCCGGGCGTTCCAAAGACACGCCCTGTCGTTCTCACTCTGTCAGTGACCATAGCGTCCTCGCGCTCCTTTCTGTATCTGCGCTCATATTAGTGAATGCAACATCGGTGACTATAGACACGCAATGGTTTTAAAGCGCTATACAATTGGAAGTGGTACCATAGCGTTAAGGTAAAGGCCCGTTCACACTCTTGCAACCGAGTACGACCGAGAGAGACGAGACCTGTTGAAACCTGTTAAAATTTCTTAGGACGAGAGAACACACTGGCACTCTGGCGCCATCTAGGCGGTGACCCTGGAACTGCATTTCACAAGAGCGAAGGTTATGCGGAATTTCCGAGGTCAAATGTGCGTAATACCTATAAGAAAGGCTCGTCTATAACGTTGACAAAAGCTTTTCGAGCCAAGAAAGAAAGGATATTGCGTGAGAGAAATAGAAAATATGCCGGACCGCCAAGTTTACACTGCTACCCAATAGATGTCGCCAGTGTGTCCTCTCGTTGTAAGAGATATTAAGAGGTTTCAAGGCACCCGGTTCTAAGAGGTCGCAAGTCTGTGAACGGGCCTTAACAATAGGGAGTCTTAGTCTTAGTAGATTATGACGATACTGCCGGTATCGATACCCGATCTCGAAACGTCGCATGCGCAAAGGCGTCGGCGGAGTATAGGGTGTCGTTATGGGAGCTATTAAAAGGATCAGCTAAAATTCCCTAATAGTCCTCCTGCGTTTCCCGGGGGAAGGGGGGGGGGGGGTGCTGAGGGAAGGGACTTGTTAGGATTTGTTTTGTGTAGTACGATCTTGAGCGCCTCAAATGGTCGCACATGTAGCAGCGTGCCTGATCTGATGCAAATCACGAGGAAAATACAAAAAAAAAATACAGACGCCGTCGAAGCACAAGTCAAAGCTAAAACGCTGACAACGTAAACCAAGAGATGTCATTTCTCGCGTTCGAAAACGACAAAAAGGGGAAAAAAAGAGACAAATGAAGCGTCGGAACGCCAGATGTTCCGACGTCACCACCCAGAGATGAGACCGTACCCTAGCGGTTGTGCGGTTCGGTTTCGGTTTGTTTACAGCGTTGAATCAACCGATTTCGGACGTCGAAAAATATTTTTTTATGTTCTTCACCATACGCAGCAAGAAAAACTCTCAGCGAACGTGCCATAAGGAACACGAGGCCCATTCTGGTGAGCTTGTACTACCCAAAATGAGGACCCAACAGTTTGTTCAAAGCTTCAGCGTATGGGACCTATAATCCAGCCTCCGCTAAGACTTACTAATGTCGCTGCTGCGGGCTAGGACAGCGCCACTTTATGATACGAGTGCGTATCAAAAAGGAAATTACACATTCGAATAAAGCAAAATAACAGGAAGATACACTCCCGCCATATATGAAGGGTCGGCGGACAATAAGTAGGAAGATAACCGTTACGATCATTACTCTTATTAACTAAAATTCGTTAGTTATTTTTTAGATTATTGGTTTTATGGGTCATGTTGCAATCTAGGTATTGGCTGCAATATCTATTAGACGCCAGACTAATCTAAGAAAAAATGGCTAAAAAAGGTAATGGTTTATGAGATAATCATTGATGAGCGCGAATATTTCCTACGAAGCCGCGCACACAATGACGCCTAAAAAAGTGACGTATACTCTTTCCATTCGCGTCGTCACTATCTCGGCAATGTGTTGTTGGCGCATCCGCCAAGAGCGCGGTGCTCAGATAGCGACGGCGTCATTGAAACGACTACGTCACCATTTGAAGCTTCCTCGTGGAGAGGGCTTTAGGCGCTCCTTTGGCGCGCTGTATTGAAAAGGAGGTGAGGAGGTGAGGAGGGAGGGGGGGGGGGGGCGAAGCGAAAACGAGTTGATGAACATCGAAGAAAAAAGACTCATTGGCTTTTCGTAACTTCCGTAAATTAGATGAGCCTTTAATAGTAATAGCCGTGGACGCTCCAATAACAACATTACCATTAAAACCGATAGTTAAAAAGTTAATCGGCCAAATGCAGTTAATTAGCTTACTGATCATGACGTTTCTTTTTACATTTAATATCCGCATACTCAAACAGACACATAGTGTAGACGACACTCGTAACTCTCATCTCTAACGTTTAAAAAATATGTTGGAACTAAAATCAAACACCTCGTATATTTGCACCAAACCAGTAATGTTTCGCGATAACTGCGTAGTATTTTTGGAACGATTAGATTGTGCCACTTTAATATGCCACCTTTTACCATCTGATTATAGCGAGCAGTTAAGTACACATTTTTTTTTGTGTGGAGCGTGTTTAAAAAGACGCACGTTGTTCTGCCCTGAAATTGCATCTTCGCATCTGGCGTCTTCGCTGTAAAAATGGGAACTTATTCACTTCCTTCGCGACAGTTAATCTGGAGTCCTTTAGGCGTATTTCGCACAAGTGATTCCACTTGGGCACACCGTCTCTCCGAAAATGAAACACTCATTCGCCGAGGTGGTTGATGCGGCGGTGCTCTGTTTCTGACTACGTCCGACTGCCGCCGAGGCTACGATTCAATGGGGCCAATCAAGTAGCGGAAAAGTGCATCGTCATGGCACTCGTCGTCTTTCTGTCTTATCTAATAAACCGATCACGCGCAGCAGAAAAAAAAGCGCAGGACCACACTGCATTTACTGTGCGGTATTGGCAACGTGGTAGCGGGGCTTAGAGCGATAAACTGGTATCCCGTTCGCCAGGCAAAAGTGACCCCCGCTTGACTGCCGCCATGTTGCACAATTTTGACCCCTAGACACGTGACAGTACCCCATCTTGAGGTCTTTACGCAAACTTGAGCCGAGATTTGTATCGCGATTGCTGTAAAAAAAGAAAAACATGATAAACTATTTTTTGGTACCGTTAGCCCCAGAGATCACTGTCTAGCTCCAATAAAAAAAAAAAAAAATACAGCAGCGCCGTTGACGGTATCTAGCAGTGGGAATGCGAAGCTCCTGGAGGTTTTGTCGTAAAAGCACATTTTTGACTTAAAGCGAACGAACCATAACTCATCTCGTCGGTACTGTTATTAAAGATAAATAAGCAATTATTTGTGCGCGGTACTTCGTTAACATCTAGACGTAAAACTATAAGGTCACGTGTCTAGCGGTCAAAAATGTGCAACATGGCGGCGGCCAATTGGGGGTCACTTTCAGCTGCCAGTTTATCGCTCTAAGGCCCTCTACCTCATTGGGTATTGGTTTGGCCGAGGATACTAAAATGCGTAAATACGACAAACGCCATGACGATGCACTTTTGGTGCCGCTTCATTCAATTCATCGGGTCGTAACGTTGGCTGCTGTATGCACTTCATTTTCAGTGATAATAGAACGAAGGCTTATTTATTTCCACGCGCTGAGCAATCCCAGCCTTTATTTGTGAAGAAAATACATCATATCTGCCTGAAACGGCACCTTACAATGCGTCTTTGTTTATTCTTGGAGACTGTACAGTGCATTTGTTTAAGAAACAAAAGCTAGCCCAACCCTTTTAAGTGCAAAATATAATCCACGCGTAGCCAGGTGTCCAATCATCGCCCAAGTGTAGCGCTAGTCGTTGGTATCAGCTGCCCGAGTTTCAGAACTAAGCATCATCTAATTGGAGAAAAAGGTACCTGACATTTACGAAATGCAGTTTTAAAAATAAAATAAAGACCGTTCCCAATGGCAGATGCCATTCATCGCGATGTATCCTTGGGCTTTGTTGACCGCAATTTTCTTATCGAAAAGGTTCGAAAATCGCTCGTGGGTCTCCATGTCAGATGGTACAATGATAGTCCGGGTCATCATTTTTATATTTATAAAAATATATAGCTATATATGAAC